>JAINRI010000554.1:0-132500 GCA_025413485.1 Ficus microcarpa | reverse complement strand
AGAACTAATGGAGCATTGTTCATCATGATGATACGAATGGCTACGCAAGTGATAAGTGTAGGGGTGTCTGTATTTGTGGTCTGGCTGTAACTCGTGAAATAGAACATGTTTTCATTCTCAATTTGTGAGTTCTATTGTTTTTGTTATTCAAAAAAAAAAAAAAAAAAAAAAAAAAGAAAAAAAAAAAAAAAAAAAAAAAAAAAGAAGAATGATGTATGAAATTACCTTTAACGTTACAAGCTGTCCATGTTCAGAATTCCTTCTAAAATTTCAAGAAAGGGGTCTGTTTGTACATGATATATGTATACATGGAAGTTGTTGAAGGATTATCCCCTGCTGCAACCGAAGAGTATTCCTTTAAGTGACCTGCTTTCCAATGCAGGAGTTTTGCATGGTTTAAATGCTTTAAAGCAGAATTGAAGAAGCTGTTGAATGGAGTGATCGGTTTTACATATCTTATAGCTTGAGTTGATTCATTTTTGCTCCATTAGTTTCGATGGCTTTTGAGCTACATTCCCAAATATTTCCCACCTTGACCCTAAACCCCGTTACAACCCCTGAAAAGTCCTTATGATTCGTGTTATGCATGTGATCCCAGTGGTGGAGAATGAGAAGATATGCAAGCCTATGGTAGATCATTTCCATTGGAATGAATTTGAGTGAAATACAGAACCTTCAAACACATGAGAGTCGAGTGTTTATTTCCGTGAGAATCTACGTATTTAGTTTATTCTATTCTCAAGTGAAAATGCTTACTAAGTAATTCTAATTTGTTTAAGAATGTTTGTTCATGACGTATTATGAGTTTTTGTAGAGCTTGGTTGTTCTTTGTTGATGGCGTTGTGATCTTGTGACCTTGGTTTTTTTTTTTTTTTGGGGAAGTGAAATTGAGTTTTGCCCGCGGACGAGCAAAAGTTTAGTGTGGGGGAATTTGATAAGAATGCAAAATGTCCTATTTTTCTCCCTTAATGTTTAGTCTTTTATATGTATTTGTGGCCTAATTGTACTCATTATTCTTATATTTTGATCTAGGTGCAAATGGAGGCATTAAAGGCAAAACGTAATTAATTGGGCGATTTTTAACTGGTTCAACATCGCTTCGTAATCTGGGCATAACTCTCTCATCCGAGCTCCGATTTAGACGATTCAAGATGCTATGGAACGACAAGAAAAAGCTCTAAAACTTTCGTGTTTTGCGTTTTGAGAGATATCAACTACATCAAGGTCGAAATTGGGCTTGAAGTGGCTGCACCTGCACAGTTGACGTTTTGGAATGCTCCTTGGTCACGCTGATTTGATGAAGTCTATTTTCAGAAGTTTCCAGATTTGGTGCACGAAAATTACAGCAAAAATCACCACTTTCCTATTTATATTCAGACTTTCTTTTATTTTTAATTAGTCAAATTTGAATATTGTTAGCATTTTTTAGGAGATTTGGTAGGTTTCTAAGAAGGGATTGATGTGTATAAAAAGGGGAGAAGTCATCAGACTTAAGGGGGATGATTTTTCTCTTCTCTCTTCTTTAACTCTTCCTTCAAATTTTCATCTATGGCCAAACGTGGCTAAACTTTGATACTTGGTCAAAGGAAATAGAAGCCTCGGAATTAATAAAACTGTGAGATCTGATTTGTTTTTGTTATTCATGTTTTGAGTATCGAATATGCTTCTATATCTATTTTTTATGATTGTCTCGTTTAATTACTAGGAGGCCTACTAGTTATTTATTCGTTGCAATCTACTGCTAAGTTAGATATTAAATCCGTAATTGTTTGATCCCTCTAATTTGTGAAGCAACTAAGATTTAATGATTTGCTGCGTCAGAAATTATTAGACCTTAGGAAGATTATTTGACTAAATTAAATGCAACCGCTTGTGTTTGTGTTGTTTAGCTTCATCGATCTCTCTAATTCTTAAGGCTGCTGCTAGATTAAACTTTGAGCGCTTGTCTTGGGTCGTTTAGTAGTTAGGCTTGATTAGATCACATGTTTTTCTAATTAATTGTGACTAAGGGGAGATAGGAAAATAGTTCCAACGGTGAATATTCAAAGTATGAATTTATATATTTGTATCAATGATCAGTTACAAAATTCCGATGGTGGATGTTAACTTAGACCAAGTTTTGTTCTTTTGATTGATTTAAATATTTTAATTTGAATTGTTTCATATTTTTTTTTTATTTATATATATATTTTTTTCATTATTTTCAAACCCCCTTTATCCTTATTCACATAGCATAAAACTAGGCTAGATACTCTCTGTGGGAACGATCCTTACTCACATCACTACATTTATTTTTAGGAGTATAGGTTTTATTTTTGGTTGTCTGCGACAGCACACTAGAGCATGATTTGATGATTAAAATTTCTAGAAATATTGAGCCCGACCAATTTTCTCTCACTAGAGAAGGCTAAAGGCTTTAGAAAATGGAGTAGATATAGAGAATACGACCAATCGTGATCCGGAAGGAGTTTTTCGACACAAAATTGATCGTTAGAATTATGTTGAAAGTATATTTTAATGATCCAAAGTTGTAGAAATTTTGAGACAGAAAAATTTTCAGTTGCGAGAGAAGGCTATAGGCTTTGGAATTTTGATACATACCCATTTTTGCTCGACGGAGTAGGCTATAGCCATCAAATATTTTGAGTACCATAAATCACCATCCGGAAGGTATTTTTCGACTTAAAGGGGACCATTGAAATATTATTTAGAGCATGATTTAATGATTTAAATTTCTAGAAATATTGAGTCCGACCAATTTTCTCTCACTAGAGAAGGCTATAGGCTTTAGAAAATGGAGTAGATATAGAGAATACGTCCAATCGTGATCCGGAAGGAGTTTTTCGACACAAAATGGATCGTTAGAATTATGTTGATAGTATCTTTTAATGATCTAAAGTTGTAGAAATTTTGAGACAGAAAAACTTTCAGTTGCGAGAGAAGACTATAGGCTTTGAAATTTTGATACGTACCCATTTTTGCTCGACGGAGTAGGCTATAGCCATCAAATATTTTGAGTACCATAAATCTCCATCCGGAAGGTATTTTTCGAGTTAAATGGGACCATTGAAATACTATTTAGAGCAAGATTTAATGATTTAAATTTCATGAAATTTTGAGCCCGACCAATTTTCTCTCACTAGAGAAGGCTATAGGCTTTCGAAAATGGAGTAGATATAGAGAATACGTCCAATCGTGACCCGGAAGAAGTTTTTCAACACAAAATGGATCGTTAGAATTATGTTGAAATTATCTTTTAATGATCCAAAGTTGTAGAAATTTTGAGACAGAAAAATTTTCAGTTGCGAAAGAAGGCTATAGGCTTTGGAATTTTAATACATACCCATTTTTGCTCGACGGAGTAGGCTATAGCCATCAAATATTTTGACTGCCATAAATTACCATCCGGAAGGTATTTTTCGACTTAAAGGGGACCCTTGAAATACTATTTAGAGCATGATTTGATGATTTAAATTTCTAGAAATATTGAGCCCGACCAATTTTCTCTCACTAGAGAAGGCTAAAGGCTTTAGAAAATGGAGTAGATATAGAGAATACGACCAATCGTGATCCGGAAGGAGTTTTTCGACACAAAATTGATCGTTAGAATTATGTTGAAAGTATATTTTAATGATCCAAAGGTATAGAAATTTTGAGACAGAAAAATTTTCAGATGCGAGAGAAGGCTATAGGCTTTGGAATTTTGATACATACCCATTTTTGCTCGACGGAGTAGGCTATAGCCATCAAATATTTTGAGTACCATAAATCACCATCCGGAAGGTATTTTTCGACTTAAAGGGGACCATTGAAATACTATTTAGAGTATGATTTAATGATTTAAATTTATAGAAATATTGAGGCCGACCAATTTTATCTCATTAGAGAAGGCTATAGGCTTTAGAAAATTGAGTAGATATAGAGAATACGTCCAATCGTGATCCGGAAGGAGTTTTTCGACACAAAATGGATCGTTACAATTATGTTGAAAGTATCTTTTAATGATCCAAAGTTGTAGAAATTTTGAGACAGAAAAATTTTCAGTTGCGAGAGAAGACTATAGGCTTTGGAATTTTGATACGTACCCATTTTTGCTCGACGGAGTAGGCTATAGCTATCAAATATTTTGAGTACCATAAATCTCCATCCGGAAGGTATTTTTCGACTTAAATGGGACCATTGAAATACTATTTAGAGCATGATTTAATGATTTAAATTTCTAGAAATATTGAGCCCGACCAATTTTCTCTCACTAGAGAAGGCTATAGGCTTTAGAAAATGGAGTAGATATAGAGAATGTGATATCTGGTTTTTCATGCTACTAATTCTTGTAAAGAATTAATCATGTGCAGTTTATGCCATTTTATGAATAAAGTTCAGTTCAGAACTTTCATGTGTGTATTATGAGTTTTTATAGCTTAAAAAGACTCAAAACGGGTGATTCGAAGAAGCAAACTGCTTTTTCGGACAATAAGAAGTGAAATCTGATCGTTTTGTGAAAAGTCAAAATTTTGACCGAAAAGTCAACCGTTGACCCGAAAAGTCAACGTTTGACCAAAATGGTCCAAATTGTGAATCATGAATTTTAAGATCTGCATTTTTCGAAAAATACCGCAGAAACTCATTTTTTTTAACAGATAATGAAAATGAGACACAAGAACCACTATAGAGAAATCCGGCGTATTTTATGAAATCCTAGGGCAGAAAGGGTTTGAGAAAACAAGAAAAATATTTTTCGACCCGATTTTCCGACGGCACGTTAAAAATCCAAAAACTGTAAAATAATATTTACAGTGTTGGAATTTAAATTTTTGAACTCGACGTTTCAAGATTTTCAGTCAAACAAAAGCTTTGTTCAAGAAATTTTTCTAGAACAACTTTCATGCTTATCCTCTTGGTGTGGTGGCCCAATCCAAGCTTGACACATGTCCCTTGACAACTCATTATGTGGTGTCTTCCACCCCTAAGTTGCCGCCCATCTCCCATGCAACAAGGCCAAAGTTTCAAAACTTTGGGGGAGAAAAATATAATTTTTGAAAGTTCTCTTGAGCTCTATAAATAGCTCTTCTCCCTATTCATTTTATTCAAGAAACACAACAAACCTCTTGCCAATTTTCTGCAAGAAATCCGAGAGAGAGAGAACAAGAGAGTTCAGAAAATTTTGTAAGCCAAACTTAATCTTTTACTCCGGGTAGACAAGGAACCGAGAGGGAGAGAAAAGAAAAATTTTCTGGCAGCCAAATCAGCCCCTTGACCGTGGGTTTTGGTGCAGGGGAAGCCGAGAGAGAGACCAAAATTTTCGAAAAAAAAATTGGGGCTAAGGTTCGGGTGGCCTAGCCGAGCAAAGGGGTGAGCTTGAGTGACTTGTGGAGGCTTGTTTGTGCCTCTAGGGAAGCCTCGGGTAGGTGGCTTGGAGGAGAGGAAAAAAAATTTCCAGCTTGGGCCAAGGACCCTTAGTGGTCGAGCAAACCAAGGAGCAGCCAAGGGAGCCAAAAATTTGGTGCTTGGTGCACCTAGGAGCAGCAGCCGTGCATAGGAAACCAAGGGGGGGAGACTAGGACAAGTTTCGGTTGTCCAAACCCTAGGCCGAACCCCACACATAGTTGAGGTAAAATTTTAAAAATTTTTTCAAGCTTTCAATTTAAGTTTTAAGCTTTGATTTACATGTATTTTATGCCAAAAATTTGTAAAGGCATAAGCCCATGCATGTGGTTTAAATTTCTGCCTTATGTATGCTTGTGTGGCCGAGTGGCTTGGTTAGGCTAGCCGTGTGGTTAGTTTGTCTGTGTGCATGCTTTTTGAGCTCGGTTTTGTGCTTGAAATTTATTAGAATGCATGCTAGGGTGATTGTAGGCTTATTGTCCCCATTAGGTCAGATTTAAATATGTTTGTATGCTTTAAGTTTTATGAACTAGGTTGCTAGAATGAATGTTGAATGCAAGCTAGAGGAACCGTGCAATCCCTAGGCAATTTAGGCTCGGGTTTGTGGATTGCACGAACATGTGGGATGGCTTAACTAGCCGTAAGGGAACGCTAGACGCGCTGCATGTTTTGAACCTAACTCCCGAAGTGGTCGGTCGAGCTAGAACCCGCGCCATAGGACGTAAAAATTTGACTTAAAAACTGAACTGCCTCTCGGGTTCCCAGGAGGCAGCTTCGGTAAATCGTCACAGTTGGCTGATAGAGGCCGAATGGGTAAAAACGTAAAACATGAAAGTTGTAGATTAGGGTGTTTACTAGGGAGTAGCGCAGGCACTTTGCCAAAATAAGGCTCCAAAGGCCTACTTTTACAAGAAAAACCGTAGGTGGGTCAGAAGACCCAGTTTTCATGTTAAGCTCGGTTTCAATTTAAAACTGACACCAAACGGTAAAGAATCAGAAAATGTGTAAAACATGAAAGTTTTAGAACTCTTCGAGGGCTAGAACTTTCGTGAAGGAAACTTTTCCCAAATCAAAACGGATTTTTAATTACAACCTAAAATCTGAAAACGGTGCAGGATTCAACAAAATCCTGTGCTTGATTTTGTAGAACCAACTTAGGAGAAATTATTTTTGGACATAACACATGATTTTAAGCACGGAAACTGTCCCAAAAGCAGTTTCCGACCCTCGAACATTTTATGAAAATATAGGTCAAGATTCACGAAATTTTCAAGAAAACAAGTCATGAAATTAAGTTTTAAGCTAAGTCTTTTAAGCAAAAGGTTTTTAAGTTAAAGTTTTCAAAGAAAAGGATTTTTAAGCTAAGTTTTTCAAGAAAACTTTAGAACGTAAGGTAGCCGGGATTTAGCACCCGAGTTACCGGGCTTTGCCCCGAAGCCCAGAGTTGACCCGAAGAGGGTTGACTTTAGCTCTCGAAACGGTTGACCTTGGTTGACCTAGTAAGAGAACAAGTCTTTTCATACAAGCCCAAGGGTAGGTGTTCAACCTAACCCAATAATTTTTATAAATGGGCATAAGTACGCGGAACGATTTTTCAACGTAACCCTATGGGTTACAAATAGCTTCACGTTAGGGGGACATATAGCCGAAAACCCGCATGAATGTTGGTTAGTACCAACATACGATAAAGATGGACTAGAAGACTGACGAACGTCCTTTAATCACGCAGGAGGAGTCCTGCAGCGGAGCTCGGACGAGGATCTGCGTAACAACTAAAGTATAGACGGTAAGTACAACACCGTATGCAGCACAAGCTAATAGGGATATACTATTAGACTCGATGATGTGCTTTGTGTTATATGCTAAGTAACATGTATGCAACATGAAAAATGCTAAGTATATAGTTATGTGCTAAGACAAGATAAGAAAGAATCAAGTTAGAAAGATGACCTCAAAAATGTATGTTCACACGTAAACAAGGTTAAGTAAGAAGATAAGAGCCGTGTCGTACCACCCGCGCTAGGTCGGGTTGGACTGTGGATTGAACTGGAATTGGTTTGGCCGCCCCAGACAATCCATAGTCGCGCGCCGAATACGAACACGTAGACTAAGGGCCCATAAGATATAAGGAAGATAATGAAGCATAATATGACCCATGCATGCTATGTGTTATACCAAGTATGCCATGTATTATATGTTATGCCAAGTATGTTATGTATGTTATGCTAAGTAGTATGCTATGTATATGCTATGTAATGTTATATGTTATGATAAGTTATTATGTTTTTAATTGTTATAATGTTATTATTTCCTTACGGCCTAGGAGTTGTACTTACTGGGCTTTAAGCTCACCATTTTGAGTTTGTACTGTAGGTAAGTCGCCTGTCAGCTGATATTGATGCGGTGGGGAGTAGCGGGTCAAGCACTGTAAATCGTGGTATATGGAACCGCTACGCAATCCTTGAGTGGTATATATTTTTGAGAGACAAGAAACGTTTTATAAGTATTAGCTAATATGTTATGCACAGAAACAATGTTTTAAGTTTATGTACATAGTTTGTGTACTATAAAAAAATAAAAAATAAAAAATCCGCTGTGTTCTGCAAGCTAAGAAAGTAAGTAAGCTTTATGTTATGAATGTATGATATCAAGCAAGGGTAACGGCCTACGCTAGGTGGGTCGTTACAAGAGTTGGTATCAGAGCGGTTTCCTCGCGACACGATTTTACAGTTGCCTGACATCGCCTCCACCATTGCAAGTAAGTTTAGATTTATTTGTTTATGTATTGTTTTATTTATGTGCCTTATGATTTATTATGTGGGTAGACCCGGCATTATGGATCCAGCACAAGTCAAGAGGGATCGAGACGCAGTTGTAGCCTTCTACCGTTCGCAGCCAGCATACTTCGACAGTACTCGACGATCGATGTCGATAGAGACGTGGTTGCACGATATGAAGCAAACGTTCGCGATGTGCCATATCGAGGAGCATCTACAGGTTACGTTTGCCAGTAGATGTCTGAGTGGCGACGCCAGAGTCTGGTGGGTTACATTAGGAGAGCCACAGCTGCCCAGTCGCACATGGGCACACTTCTACGCAGTGGTGATGACCCGATATGGACCATTGCCAGTTAGAGGACCTGGAGAGCCAGTTCGCGACCCTGCGATTTATCGAGATATGAGACAGGCTCGCTATCAGAGGTTGTCCCAGGATTGGCACGCATACCAAGGGGAGACGATGAGCCACTATTGTTGGAGGTTTCAGGAGATGATGCTCCCCCACATTCCTCAGGATTTGGCCGATCATGAGCTCCAGGCGCTGTTACTCCTCAGGAACGGAGTGCCACAGCATATTCGACAGTTCGTTCCTACGCCAAACGACCAGATGACGGTTGGCAGTTTCTGCGACGATATACTAGAGGCCGAGGAGAGGGCTCATATTACACCTGCCGCTGAGTCTGAGGCCCAGGATCCAGCCGCCGATGATGACGAGCAGGAGGACCCCCAGTATGAGGTAGGGCCTTTGGAAGAGGACCCGATACCTGAGGTACCTGCTCTAGCTGATGTAGATCCGATGGATGACGACGATGACTCCGATGACGATTGCGTACCCATAGAGCCGCCAGAGCACGAGGATCCACCAGTCATCGTCCTTTCTAGCGATGACGAGGACGACATGGACGATGAGGCTGCATATGATGAGTGGGATGACCCTGAGGAGATACCTGACGAGGATGTACCTGATCAGGTGATAGTACTCTCCGATTCAGATACCTCGGTCAGCACCATCGACGACACCGACTAGATTAGGTCGATCGTGTATTTTCTTTTGTTAGGACCGTTTATAGTATTTTTGTATTCGGTTATTAGGTTGTACATATATGTAGGATGGCAAGTGGTAGCCACTTCCATCCGAAGTTCTGTCCATATATTGTAAAAATGTGTACAGTATGATGTATTTTGACAGTATTGTATATATGACAGTAAGTATTTTGTACAGTATGTACTTTTGCTATGATAATGTACCTTGAGTTTGTACTAAAAGGGACCGTGCGAATCACGGGATATATGACAAGTTATGTTATGATGTCATGATATGTTAAGTAGGTATGTGCTATGATAATGCTATTATGTTATAATATGGTATGTATGTTTATGTGATGTCATGAATGTATTGCATGATAATATGATATGCTAAGTTTGGTATAGGAAGAAAGAATATTGACAATATTTCTTTTTCCTATATTAGGAAGATAAGGATGGTTCGTACACGAGGGAACACATCTGCTGATGCACCGGAAGATCCGCCTCAGCCGGATATGGTGACACTGATGATGAACTTGCAACGACAGTTGCAAGAACAGCAACAAGAAATGGCGAGATTTAGGGAACAGTTAGAGCGAATGAACCAAGCCCCTCAGGTTCAAGCGGTAGCACAGCCAGCACAGCCAACACAGCCAGCACAGCCAGCACAGCCAGCACAGCCAACACAGCCAGTGGTACCTCCCGTACCAAATGTTAATGTCCAACCAGAGGCTTCGCCAGAAGTGCCTCGACCCGCAGAAGTACCAATGGCACCAGCTGCCATCCCTGTAAATCCACCGATGGTCCGGGAAGATATGTTGTATGAGCGCTTCAGACGCATGAAAGCGCCCGAGTTCGAAGGATCTACTGATCCGATAGCTGCAGACAACTGGCTCATTGATATTCAGGTTATCCTGAATTTCATGAGACTTACTGAACAAGAGAAGGTGTTATGTGCTTCCTTCGCGCTCAAGAAGGATGCAAGGCATTGGTGGACAACAGTGGAAGCACGGAGAGACGTGATGACTATGACTTGGCAAGACTTCGTATATGAGTTCCGTACGATGTACTACAACAGAGAAGTCTTTGCAGTACAGCAAGACGAGTTCACAAATTTCAGACAGGGATCACTGTCAGTCATGGATGCAATAAAGAGGTTTGAACAGCTAGCTCGCCTATGCCCTAAGTTAGTGCCGAATGAAGAAGAGAAAGTCCGGTTAATGATGAGAATGTTTCGCACAGACATTGCGAAACTAGTCAGTACCGGCAACAGTCCGCCAGAGACCGTATCAGACTGTGTCAGCAGGGCGGTTAGGGCTGAATACTGGATAAACAAGGACAAAGAGGCAAGAGCCCAAATCTTTAAGTCCCGAAAAGAGGAGAAAGCTGCTGCTAAGACCAACCAACCCCGCCAGGGTACAGAAGCCAACACAAAGGGACAAGCAAGCGGCTCTGGCCAAAGTCCCAAACAGTTTGGGAAGAACAAAAGGAAAGGAAATTTCAATGGCCAGGGACAACAGAAGAACTCTCAGCAAAAGAAGAACAACCGGGGGAATGAGGGTAACAATGTCACTTATCCTACTTGTGACACTTGCGGAAAGAAACACCCGAGAGTTTGTAGAAAGGGGTCAAATGCTTGCTACCTTTGTGGCAAGGAAGGACATTTTGCTAAGAACTGCCCTCAAAACAATCAGAACCCACAACCCCAATACCAAAACCAGTAGCAACAATATCAGAACCGAAATCCCAATCAAAGGCAGATACATGCAGTACAGGCTAGGCTAGAGGGACCGGCAGTGGTACAAGGCAGAATAGAAGCACCAGAACCTCTAGCCCGGATTTATGCCTACACAAAAGGGGATGCGGAGGCAGGGACGTCACACGTGGTGACAGGTCAGATTTCTATCACCACTTATGATGTCATTGCCTTATTCGATTCTGGTGCCACGCATTCTTTCATATCCCTAGAATTTGCTCAGAAGCTAGGGGGACGTGTTAAGAGAATAGAACAACCTTTCAATGCTTCTTTACCATCCGGCGAAATTTTGTGGTCCAATTTCTGGATCCAAAATGTTCCCATCATGATAAATGGCAGAGAATTAATTGCAGATCTCATCGCAATCAAACTCCATGATTTCGATGTGATCTTGGGGATGGATTTCTTGGGAAGGTACAACGCTAGGATCGACTGCAGAAGGCGTCGTATAACGTTTAGCCTTGACGGGAAAGAGGAGTTTAACTTCCAAGGGCAGCCCAGAAATTCCACCACCAAGTTTGTGTCAGCCATAAGGCGTGGAAAATGTTAGCTAATGGATGTCAAGGATATTTAGCTAACATGGTGGATAAGAAGCAGGAGAAGGAGTTGATGCCAGATGATGTTCCCATCATCAGGGAATATGTGGACGTATTCCCAGAAGAACTACCAGGATTGCCTCCAGAGCGGGAAATTTCGTTCGAAATCGAGCTGATACCCGGAGCTGCACCGGTATCAAAAGCTCCATATAGGATGGCACCCGCAGAGCTCAGGGAACTCCAGGTACAGCTACAAGAGCTGCTGGACAAAGGGTTCATTAAGCAGAGTCACTCTCCATGGGGAGCACCCGTCTTGTTTGTAAAGAAGAAGGACGGATCGCTGCGAATGTGCATAGACTACAGGGAGTTGAACAAGATCACCATCAAGAACAAGTATCCTCTCCCAAGGATAGACGATCTGTTCGACCAGCTCAGGGGAGCGACAGTCTTCTCAAAGATTGACCTACGCTCAGGCTACCATCAACTGCGGATCAAGGAGTCAGACGTTTCCAATACAGCTTTCAGGACGCGTTATGGGCACTATGAGTTTTTAGTTATGCCCTTTGGATTGACCAATGCCCCAGCTGCTTTTATGGATTTGATGAATCGAGTATTCAGGGACTACTTGGATAAGTTCGTAATCGTCTTCATTGATGACATCCTGATATACTCGAGGTCCCAGGAAGAACACGAACAGCACCTGAAACTGGTAATGGAAATGCTGAGGTAGCATCAACTGTACGCTAAATTCACGAAGTGTGAATTTTGGCTGGAGAAAGTCCACTTTTTGGGGCATGTAGTGACGAAGGAAGGAATCTCTGTAGATCCAACAAAGGTGGAAGCAGTTAGCTCATGGCCAGTACCCAGGAACGTCACGGAGATTAGGAGTTTTCTTGGGTTGGCAGGATACTACAGGAGATTCGTAGAAGGATTTTCGAAGATTGTAGCGCCTCTCACTGCTCTCACTCGAAAGGAGAAGAAGTACGAGTGGACCCAGAAGTGTGAGGATAACTTCCAAGAGCTTAAGAGAAAGCTGACAAGCGCACCTATGCTGATCATTCCTGATGTTGAGGCAGGGAATTTTGTGATATACAGTGACGCTTCCAAGAACGGACTCAGAGCTGTTTTGATGCAGAACGGGAGGGTAGTGGCCTATGCGTCCCGACAACTGAAGAACCATGAGAGGAACTACCCTACCCATGATTTGGAGTTAGCCGTAGTAGTCTTCGCTCTTAAGATTTGGAGACATTATCTATACGGGAACAAGTGTGAGATCTACACTGACCACCAGAGTCTCAAATATATTTTTACTCAGAAGGAGTTAAATATGAGACAAAGACGGTGGTTAGAACTTGTGAAGGATTATGACTGCGAAATCCTTTACCATCCTGGGAAGGCAAACAGGGTGGCGGACGCACTAAGTCGGAAGTCAGTAGGCATGCTGATGTCTATTGGAGCACTTCCTAAGCCTTTGCAGAAGGAAATCGTGGAATTCAACATCGAACTGATAGCGGGGAGGTTGTCTTCGCTTGTTCTCAAGTCTGATCTGCTAGACGTTATCAAGGCACGCCAAGAAAATGACTCTTCATTGCTAAAAGCCAGACTATTTAGTGAGAAGGGAAACGAATTCAAGACTTTTGATGACGGCATACTCCATTTTAGAGGGAGAATCTGCGTTCCTGATGTGGAGGATTTGAAGAAACGAATAATGTCGAAGGCACACCAAACACCATATTCAGTACATCCAGGAGCTTCCAAGATGTACAAGGACCTTAAAGAAACCTACTGGTGGCCAACCATGAAGAATCAGGTAGCAGAATACGTATCAAAGTGCCTAACTTGTCAGAAAGTTAAGGCCGAACACCGACTTCCAGGAGGAGAATTGCAGAAGATCGAGCTTCCGGAATGGAAATGGGAGCAAATCACGATGGACTTTGTAGTCGGATTGCCCAGAACCTCGAGCGGAAACGACACGATTTGGGTCATTGTGGATCGTTTGACCAAATCGGTGCACTTTATTGCGATTAAAGCCACTCACTCAGTGGAGAAATTAGCAGAAATTTACGTGGCTCAAGTTGTCAGATTTCACGGAATCCCAAAATCGATCATCTCTGATCGTGATGGGCGTTTCACGTCGCGGTTTTGGATGAGTGTTCACGCTGCAATGGGGTCAAGACTGAAGTTCAGTACTGCTTTTCACCCCCAAACCGACGGACAGTCCGAGAGAACCATACAGACTTTGGAAGATATGTTGAGGTCATGTGTCCTATATTTCAAAGGAAATTGGGATGAAAAGTTGTCATTGATAGAATTCTCCTACAACAACAGCTATCATGCCTCAATAGGGATGGCTCCGTTCGAAGCTTTGTATGGAAGGACGTGTAGATCGCCGATTCATTGGCAAGAAGTCGGGCAGAAACAGCTGCAGACCACAGACTTCATAGAAAAGACCTCCGAAGACATCAGAAAGATCAAGCAAAGACTTGATATAGCTTTTAGCCGACAGAAGAGCTATGCAGACAAACGCCGACGACCGCTTGAATTTCAAGTCGGAGATGCTGTTTTTATCAAGATTGCTCCAATGAAGGGAGTAATGCGGTTCGGCAAGAAGGGAAAACTCTGTCCGAGGTATACAGGACCATTTGAGATTCTTGAGAGGATTGGAAAAGTCGCGTATAGGCTCGCTTTACCGCCAGAATTAGCCTCAATGCACGACGTATTCCATGTTTCAATGCTAAAGAAGTATGTTCCCGATCCTTCTCACGTGCTTAGTCAAGATCCAGTAGAAGTGCAAACAGATCTCACCTATGAAGAGAAGCCTGTTAGAATCCTCGATAGAGAAACTAAAGTCTTGAGGAACAAAGTTATACCTGTGGTTAAAGTTCTGTGGCGAAACCATAAAGTTGAAGAAGCAACATGGGAGCCAGAAGATACGATGAAGAAAGTGTCACGACCCGACTCGCCGCCTCTCAGATCCGCCGCGGAGTCCGACCGCGCGAACCCGGAGCGTTCGCTTCGGTCCGTGACATTAACTTAAACTTACTTGCTTGATTGAAAAATAAAGTTACCCAATTTCATGAGTAAATTTTTTTTTCTTTCTTTTCTAAAAATCGTTACTTAAAAACTTTTATTGCGGAAAACATAAAACTTTAACACAAGTTAAACGTAATTGAAAACTACTTTTCTTCATAAAACCTTACTGCTTAAAGTGTACTCACCCGAGTACCTAGCCTTCACTTATGAGGAAAGCTAGCATACATACATAACTTAACTTAAACATACATGCATACATACTGAATGAAATGAAAACACATTTTCTTTTAAACGCCTTTCGGAAACCCCGTAGCAGTCCATACCCACATTTCACACTCTGTTGCGCCATCTATCCACAGCTTGTTCAGGAAGTGCCGGTAGGAACCTTACCTACAGCATGAACATAAACAATGAGCTAAAAAGCTCAGTAAGCACAACATCCTATCCGCATGCAATCTAATGCACGAAAAACGTGAACCAATTATAATTTATTATTAAATTAATTTGGGTCTCTCTACTGGTCTAATCTGATCCTATCTTGATATTATAACATGTGTGTATGTACTTCGGTATGTAACCATGGAGTGATTGAAGGCGGTCCGTCCAAACCAACTCAAACCATGAAACACAAAGTTTAACATGGAGTAGTGGAGGCAGCCCTGCCATATCAAGTCAAACCATGGAACATTACCGTTTTAACTTACCACAAAGGCAAAGTCAGTACAACACAACATGTTCTACTTAACCTATCTCATATCTTACCATCTGACTTATTTTTAGTGGACATACATCGTGATGCCATAAAAATAACATAAAACATAAACGTGCTTCTGCATACATACTACATGGCATACTTAATGCATACATACTTAACACATAAACACATAACATACATAACATTCATACATAACATCACATACATACATACATGACATACATACATACATGACTTACTTACATACATGACATACATGCATACATAACATGACATCCTATTCATGCAGCTAACATGAGTCCATGCCGTAGGCGGAGTTGTACTTACCTTTCCGTCATACGTGCTTGACTGATTGTCCCATCCTAGTGCTGTTCCACTACTGGTACAGCTGCAGGTTCTGCCTGCTTGACATAGGACAGACTCTACTTAATATCGTGAAATGCAGGTAAACTAACCAACATGTCTACATGATTATTGGTTGTATGTCCCTTTACGTGCAAAGTGTCTATTTCGGTTACTCTTGGTAACCTGGCGTGCTAAGCCAATCTAACCTCTAAGGGTTGCTAATCTTAAAGAGAAACTATCGGGTTATATCTGATAACCCTTTATTCGAGCTAACGGTATCCCTCGGGGTTACTTTGGATAACCCGTGAGGATAAACTAACTCTAAACCAAAAGTCAACCAAAAGTCAACCATGGTCAACTTTGGTCAACTATGGTCAACCCCCTCGGGTCAACCTCTAGGGTCTCGGGCTTGACCCGGCAACTCGAGTCTAACACCCGATTACCATACGTGAACTAATCGTACATTAAAAACTTTGCTTAAAAATCTTATTTCCTTTCTTGGAAAACACTTAGGGAAAAAATCCCAAAATTCACTTTTGTGTAAAAATTCATAACTTGTGTCATAAAATCCAAATTCTTGATTTTATGTTTGTAAATTCATTTTAGGTCGAAAACCGTCTTTGGAACGATTTTCATAGCCAAAATCACTTTTTAAGGTTGAGAAAACCATTTTTACAAAATCACTTGTTAAGTTTTGTGGTGCAGGAATTCGGATTCCTTGACCACCCTTAGTAAAACAATTTTTATCTTAAAATTGGTACATTATCTGAAAAAGGTTTCTTCACGAAAGTTCTAGCTCTCGAAAAATGCTAAAACTTTCGTGTTTTGTGAAAATCTTGATTCGGCCTAGATCAGTACCAGTTTCGAGTTGAAACTGGCTGATCCCTGTAACTAACGGGTCTGGGGACGTGAATGCTTGAGCCTCGGGTTTTGGTGTTTTCGAAGGCCTTTGGAGCCTTAATTTGAAAAACGGCTCGCGCGTCCCCCTAGCAAAAGTTGTTTTGGACAACTTTCATGTTTTACACTTTCCCAAATTCGGCCTCTAAGGGCCTGTTATTTTCTGTTTACGAAAACTGGGCAGATAGATCCGAACCTACAGCCAGTTTCGTGTTACATTATTTTTACGTCTCAACCGATCACTCGGGAGCCTAAAACAAACACATGCAACGTCATCTAACGTCCCACATGCTTTGGACATGTTTTCCCCATCGTGGTTATGCAAACCAAACCCGAAACTTAACCTAGGTTTGCATTGCTCTAGGGTTGCACATACATGGGTTTGCATCCAACAACACAAACCGAAAATAAAATCTAACAACCTAGCATGAGAGCCATACTTGGCTGCACCATAAACAGGGACATAACTCACCAATCAACCATGCAAACCAAGCAAACAAATAAGCATAAACATAGCACACAAAATCAGAAAATCATGCAAGCTAATCTAGCTAGACATACACCCTTAATCAAGCCTTATACCCTAGCACATACCACATAAAAATTATGAACTTAAACTTATACAAACCATAGCTTAAATACATCATAAATCCACCAATTTAAATGCTTGAACCATAGATTAGGGTTAGGGTTTATACCTCCCATAATTTTCGGAGTTGACTCACACCAAAGGAGCCGAACTCTTGCTCCTCCTTGGCTGCCTCCTTGGCTGCTCCATCTTGCAGCCGAATGCTCCACACCAAGGAGCTCCAAAACTCAGCCATGAACACATACACATACACACAATCTTACTCATAAATTTCCATTTAATCTTTGTATGAAAATAGTCTAGGGTTTGAGAGATTTCACCATGTCTTACCCATGGGTTTGTGAACCAAATCTGTCCTCCTCTTGTTGGCTGATCTTGCACACTGTTTTGGCTCACCAAAACCCCCAAAAATCTGCACCAACTTGGTGTTCTCTTGCTGCCCAGCCGACCACTCTTGCACAGCCCAAAACCCACGAATTTTTGGCTCCCTTTTGCTGCACCAACCAGCCGACCAAACACACACTCACCAAGCACCAAAATCACCTCCTTGGCTCATGGTGGTTCTCCCTTCTTCTTGCTCGGCTCCTCCATGGCTTTGGCTGAAAAATTTCTTCACTTTTCCTCTCTTCTCCTCACGGATTTGCTGCCAGAAATTCTGGAAAATTTCCAGAATTTCCCTCCTTGCTCCATGCTCAAAGCCGAGCCTCCCATGGTGGATTCTCACAAGATTTTTCCAAATTTTCTCTTGGTCTTTCTCTCCCTCTTGACTCCGAATTTTTCTGAGGAAGAAGGGCATGGCTGAACCCAGCTGTTTTTCTGGGTTTTCTCTCTCTCCCACGACTCTCACATGGAGTCAAAGAGATAATACAAACTTTTTGGCTTATTTCAATTTTTAACCCCAAAACTCTTTATTTTTGGATTTTTCTCCATGGTGACTCACGGCTGGAAGCTGCTGGAAGGGGCTGGAATGCTGAGCTGTCTGCTGATGGAGGGCTGAGGTAAGCGCTTATGTCACCAATTTTCAAAAATTCCAATTTTGCCCCCGAAACTGAAAATTCTTGCAAAAATACCCTCTAGGTGTCCGATTGTTCCAAAAATCAACACACCCATCCTATTTGATGATATAATCATCTTGGTGACTTCATACGCTCATTTCGACAATTTTCCAAAATTTACACTTTTGCCCCCAAAAGTGAAAATTTTGCATTTATGCCCCAAAATTCCAAAAATTGGCATAATGCTTACTTTTCCATCCAATATCATTCTTTTCATGATTTTATGTGATTTTCTTCCATTAAAATCACATATTTCCAAAATTTACATTTTTGCCCCGAAAGACAAAATCTTTACATTTTCGCCCCCGAAAATGACTATTCCTTAATTTCTTCTTGCAAAACATAATTATTTCCTTATTGGACCTCATCTAATAACGTCACTTGGCTCACTTCTCATATTTTTCAAAATTTACATTTTTGCCCCCAAAAATGAAAATTTTGACGTTTTTGCCCTTTGGCTTGGATTGGTCTCTTGGGTGATATCTTGACTAAAAATATCAGTCTGGCCTTAACTAATGCTAGGGATGCTTGATTTAACGGGTGTTTTCTTATTTTCTACTGTCTAATTGGGCTATCTCGCCCATACTGACATATTTTGCAGTATTTTCTCATACCGCAGCATTTTCAATGTCGAGTCTGTTGAACTTTTGTCAAACTTTGACTTTTCGGGTCAAAGTTGACTTTTCGGTCAAACTTTGACTTTTTCGGTCAAAGTCAAACTTTGACTTTTGGTCAAAATTGGTCAAACTGACTTTCTTGGTCAAAGTTGACTTTTTCGGTCTTTGACTTTTTCGGAAAAACGTCCCTTATCGCCCCTTTCGACCAGAAAAGGCGTTTTCTAACCTTAAAAATCTATTCTGAGTCTTATTGAGCCATAAGACTCCGTAAAACGTGTGAAAAACTCTTAACTGAGTTTTTCCGAAAACATATCAATATATGCTCATAATTCCTTTTTAAAGAAGGAAAAATGGCAATCATGAAAATTTCTAGGTATCACATTCTACCCTCCTTATAAAATTTTCGTCCTCGAAAATTCTGATACTTCTAGGTGACTTTTCTTCAAAATACACCGAAGATCCATAATCTTACTTCATATCTTCATGCTTACCATACTTACTTATCATACTTATGCTTCTTGCTTATCTTACATGCTTCTCATATACATACTTAACATACAACTGATCATACTAACATACTTGTCCTTTCCTACTGCATCACAAGAACTATTTACGTAAAAAGTTGGACAAGTATATAAAATAACTCTTGTCACACTTCGAAAACATAACTTATACTTGCTTGTTCTTACTTGAAAAACTTACTGAAAAATCGTTTTCACTCTTGGAAAACATATCATATCATACTTTAATACTCTTTCTGGAATATAGTTTCTGTTTTGAAACTTGATCCTATGCTACTAGAACCCTTTTACTCTGCATAAAGGCCTTTCGTAATCAGTTTCCTACTTGGAACTTCATACGTATGACAACCCCTATCTTGGAATTTCTTCCTCAAGGATTTGGTCGTCTTTCTAACATGAAGGGGTTCCATTAACATAAGATCGTATTTTAATCATTTCTGTTAAAAATTCATAATATTGTTCAAGTGATGCGTTGGAAGGCATACTAAAATATCTAACTACTGCTAGAATAAAAGAAACTTTTTCTATTACTTCAAACTTTTCCCTCAACCGGGATTCAATCTTATCTCTTATTGCTATTCTAGCACTTATCCTTGCAACTTGGGCAAAACAGTTGCAAGATAGACTTCTACGAAATTTGGTTCTGTCGTTCCCACGACAAACCAATTTCTAGCTGCTAATTCTCACTTTCCTTATCTTATCTTAACTTATCTTACTAGAGATTTCTAGCAATCTCATCATAGCATATCGTAAATATGGCGTCTCCACCACGCTTCTGCTGCTCAACTCTGATCCGTTGGCAGTGCTGATCCATGAGATCTCTTGGGTAAGCATATCAACTGCTACATATCTGATCTGACTGTTTGAGTAGTCACCTCGTCTGGTCGTTGACTAACAACGTAACTTAGCTGAACAATGCGTCCTTGCTGCGCGTAATCTGATAAGACTCTTCATTCTGGAAACCACTGTTCTGGATGTTGTCGAAGATGCGGAGCTGCTCCTCCATTCCTTGGAATGTCGACGAAGCCTTGCTGCTCCTTTCGATCCTAATAAATCTAACTTGGGTTTAAAACCAAGTACATGTCTTTCTAACTAATCTTAAAACTACACAGAGTAAGAAAACAACTTACAATGCTGTGGCGCTGGCGGCAGAATTGTGAAATGGGCTGGCAGAAAAACTTTTCGTTCTAATACGAAAACCCTTTGCTCTGATACCACCTCTGTCACGACCCGACTCGCCTCTCAGATCCCGCGGAGTCCGACCGCGCGAACCCGGAGCGTTCGCTTCGGCGTGACATTAACTTAAACTTACTTGCTTGATTGAAAAATAAAGTTACCCAATTTCATGAGTAAATTTTTTTTTTCTTTCTTTTCTAAAAATCGTTACTTAAAAACTTTTATTGCGGAAAACATAAAACTTTAACACAAGTTAAACGTAATTGAAAACTACTTTTCTTCATAAAACCTTACTGCTTAAAGTGTACTCACCCGAGTACCTAGCCTTCACTTATGAGGAAAGCTAGCATACATACATAACTTAACTTAAACATACATGCATACATACTGAATGAAATGAAAACACATTTTCTTTTAAACGCCTTTCGGAAACCCCGTAGCAGTCCATACCCACATTTCACATTCTGTTGCGCCATCTATCCACAGCTTGTTCAGGAAGTGCCGGTAGGAACCTTACCTACAGCATGAACATAAACAATGAGCTAAAAAGCTCAGTAAGCACAACATCCTATCCGCATGCAATCTAATGCACGAAAAACGTGAACCAATTATAATTTATTATTAAATTAATTTGGGTCTCTCTACTGGTCTAATCTGATCCTATCTTGCTATTATAACATGTGTGTATGTACTTCGGTATGTAACCATGGAGTGATTGAAGGCGGTCCGTCCAAACCAACTCAAACCATGAAACACAAAGTTTAACATGGAGTAGTGGAGGCAGCCCTGCCATATCAAGTCAAACCATGGAACATGCCGTTTTAACTTACCACAAAGGCAAAGTCAGTACAACACAACATGTCCTACTTAACCTATCTCATATCTTACCATCTGACTTATTTTTAGTGGACATACATCGTGATGCCATAAAAATAACATAAAACATAAACGTGCTTCTGCATACATACTACATGGCATACTTAATGCATACATACTTAACACATAAACACATAACATACATAACATTCATACATAACATGACATACATACATACATGACTTACTTACATACATGACATACTTACATACATGACATACATGCATACATAACATGACATCCTATTCATGCAGCTAACATGAGTCCATGCCGTAGGCGGAGTTGTACTTACCTTCCGTCATACGTGCTTGACTGATTGTCCCATCCTAGTGCTGTTCCACTACTGGTACAGCTGCAGGTTCTGCCTGCTTGACATAGGACAGACTCTACTTAATATCGTGAAATGCAGGTAAACTAACCAACATGTCTACATGATTCTTGGTTGTATGTCCCTTTACGTGCATAGCATCTAGTTTGGTTACCAACGGTAACCTGGCGTGCTAAGCCAATACTAACCTCTAAGGGTTGCTAATCTTAAAGAGAAACTATCGGGTTATATCTGATAACCCTTTAGACGAGCTATCGGTATCCATTAGGGTCACTTTGGATAACCCGTGAGGATAAACTTAACTTAAAAAGTCAACAAAAGTCAACCTTGGTCAACTCTGGTCAACTATGGTCAACCCCCTCGGGTCAACCTCTAGGGTCTCGGGCTTGACCCGCAACTCGAGTCTAACACCCGATTACCATCGTGAACTAATCGTATACTTAAAAACTTACTTAAAAATCCTATTTTCCATTCTTGGAAAAACACTTAGGGAAAAATCCCAAAATTCACTTTTGTGTAAAAATTCATAACTTGCATCATAAAATCCAAATTCTTGATTTTATGCTTTGTAAATTCATTTTAGGTCGAAAACCGTCTTTGGAACGATTTTCGTAGCCAAAATCACTTATTTGAGGTAGAAAATCATTTTTCTAAACACTTATTAACTTTGTGGTTCAGGAAATTCGGATTCCTGAGCACCCTTGATAAAACAATTTTTATCTTAAAATTGGTACGTAATCTGAAAAAGGTTTCTTCACGAAAGTTCTAGCCCTCGAAAAATGCTAAAACTTTCGTGTTTTTAACAAAATCTAATTCGGCCTAGATCAGTACCAGTTTCGAGTTGAAACTGGCTGATCCTGAAGCTAACGGGTCTGGGGACGTGAACACTTAGCCACGGGTTTTTATTTTTGAAGGCCTTTGGAGCCTTATTTTGGAAAACGACCCGCGTGCCCCTTGGAAAAGTTGTTTTGGACAACTTTCATGTTTTACGTTTTCCCAAATTCGGCCTCTAAGGGCCTGTTATTTTCTGTTTACGAAAACTGGGCAATAGATCCGAACCTACAGCCAGTTTCGTGTTACATTATTTTTACGTCTCAACCGATCACTCGGGAGCCTAAAACATCAATCACATGCAACGTCATCTAACGTCCCACATGCTTTGGACATGTTTTCCCCATCGTGGTCATGCAAACCAAACCGAAACTTAACCTAGGTTTGCATTGTCTAGGGCTTGCACAAGCATGGGTTTGCATCACACAAACCAAACCGAATAAAATCTAACAACCTAGCATGAGAGCCATACTTGGCTGCACCATAAACAGGGACTTAACCAACCAAACAACCATGTAAACCAAGCAACAAAGCAAGCACATAAACATGCACATAACAGAAAATCAAGCAAAGCTATCTAGCATGCTACACACCCTATCAAGCCTTACACCCTAGCAAACTTATAACTGCACCAAAAATTCTGAACTTAAACTTATACAATCCATAGCTTAAATACACCATAAATGCTCAATTAAAAGCTTGAACATGACTTAGGGTTAGGGTTCCTCACCTAACCAATTTCGGAAATTGGTTTCCCCATGGCTGCCGAACTCCCTGCTCATGGCTGCTCCTCCTTGGCTGCTCCATCTTGCAGCCGAATCTCACCCATCAAAGGGCTCCATTTTTCAGCCATGATACACACAAACATACACACAATCTTACTCATAAATTTCCATTAATCTTTGTATGAAAATAGTCTAGGGTTTGAGAGATTTCACCATGTCTTACCCATGGATTTGTGAACCAAAAATCTGTCCTCCTTTGGCTGCACACCACTCGGTTTTGGCTCACCAAAACCCCCAAAAATTTTCACCAATTTGGTGTTCTCTTGCTGCCCAGCCGACCACTCTTGCACAGCCCAAACCCACGAATTTTTCTCCAAAATCTGCACTCACATGGCTGAAAACAGCCACCCACCAAGCACCAAACTCCTCCTTGGCTCCATGGTGGTTCCTCCTTCATCTTGCTCGGCTCCTCACCAAGATTGGACCCGAAAATTTTCTTCTCTTTCTCTCTTCTCCCTCACGGATTTCTGCACAGAAAATCTGGAAAATTTCCAGATTTTCCACTGCTTGCATGAAGCTCAAAACCGAGTCCTCCTATGGTGGCTCACAAATTTTTTTTCCACTTGCTCTCTTTCTCTCCCTCTTGGCTCCGAATTTTTCTGAGGAAGAGGGCATGGCTGGCTGTTTTTCTGGGTTTTTCTCTCCTCCCAGCCGACTCTCACATGAGTCAAAGAGATAATATCAACTTTTTCTTAATTAATTTTTAACCCCAAAATTCTATTCTTGGATTTCTCCACAAGATGGCTCACGGCTGTTCACAGCTGAGCAACCAGCTGGAGGTGAGCTGGAAATGCTGAGGTAAGGGCTGAGGTAAGCGCTTATGTCACCAATTTTTCAAAAATTCCAATTTTGCCCCCGAAACTGAAAATTCTTGCAAAAATACCCTCTAGGTGTCCGATTGTTCCAAAAATCAACACACCCATCCTATTTGATGATATAATCATCTTGGTAACTTCATACGCTCATTTCGACAATTTTCCAAAATTTACACTTTTGCCCCCAAAAGTGAAAATTTTGCATTTACGCCCCAAAATTCCAAAAATTGGCATAATGCTTACTTTTCATTCCAATATCATTCTTTTCATGATTTTATGTGATTTTCTTCCATTAAAATCACATATTTCCAAAATTTACATTTTTGCCCCGAAAGACAAAATCTTTACATTTTGCCCCGAAGAAGCTATTTCTTAATTTCTTCTTGCAAAACATAATATTTCCTTATTGTGACCTCATCTAACGACGTCTCGTGGCGTACTTCTCATATTTTTCAAAATTTACATTTTTGCCCCCAAAAATGAAAATTTTGACGTTTTTGCCCTTTGACCTGGATTGGTCTCCTTTGATGATATCTTGACTAAAAATATCAGTCTGGCCTTAAATAATGCTAGGGATGCTTGATTTTACGGGTGTTTTCTTATTTTCTACTGTCTAATTGGGCTTTCTCGCCCATACTGACATATTTTGCAGTATTTTCTCATACCGCAGCATTTTTCAATGTCGAGTCAACTGTTGACCACTTTTGGTCAAACTTTGACTTTTTCGGTCAAAGTTGACTTTTTCGGTCAAACTTTGACTTTTTCGGAGAAACGTCACTTATCGCCCCTTTCGACCAGAAAAGGCGTTTTCTAACCTTAAAAATCTGTTTTGAGTCTTATTGAGCCATAAGACTCCGTAAAACGTGTGAAAAACTCTTAACTGAGTTTTTCCGAAAACATAACAATATATGCTCATAATTCCTTTAAATAAGGAAAATGGCCATCATGAAAATTGCAGATATTACATTAGACTCGTTGATGTGCTCTTTGATATGTGCTATGTATGCAATCATGGAAAATGCTAAGTGTATAGTAATATGCTAAGATAAGATAAGCAAGAAGCTAAGTAGAAAGATGACATCAAGAATGTATGTTCACACGTAAGAAAGAATAAGTAAGAAAAGAAGGACCGTGTCGATCCACCCGCATCAGGTCGGGTCGGACTGTGGATTGATCTGGATTTGGTTTGGCCGCCCCAGACAATTCATTAGTCGCGCGCCGGATTCGAACACGTAGATAAAGGGCCCATAAGATATAATGAAAGATAATGAAGCATAAAATGATCTACGCATGCTGAGTGCTATATGTATGCTAAATATAAGTATGCTACGTATGTTAAGTATGCTAAGTATGTTATGTATGTTATGCGTATGCCATGTATATGTTATGTAATGGTTATTGTGTGTTTAATGTTATATTGTTGCCTATTTGTTTTACGGCCTAGGAGTTGTACTTACTGGGCCTTAAGCTCACTGTTTTAAGTTTGTGCTGTAGGTAAGTCGCCTGTCAGCTGATCTTGATGCAATGGGGAGTAGCGGTCAAGCAAATGTAAAATCGTGGTATTGGAGCCGCTACGCATTTTGTGTGGTACACACTTGCAAAAGACAAGAAAAGTTTTATAAGTAGTAGTTTATATGTTTTTGCTTAAAAACAATGTTTGATTTTGTGTACATAGTTTTGTGTATATAAAAAAAAATATATATATATCCGCTGTGTTTTCAAGCTAAGTAGGCAAGTAAGTTATAAGCATGTATGTATGAATGTAAGTAAGGGTAACGGCCTACGCTAGGTGGGGCGTTACACTTTGTGTCAAGTCTTTCTCTTCCTTGTTGGCTGCCGAATCCAAGGGGGATTAGGAGAGCACGGGCTGCTAAAAAATGGAGAGAAATGAGGGACATGTGGCAGCCCTTGGTTAGCTCTAGAAAGCTTCTAGAAAAATCTAATACTTAACCTACCTTTTGGGTCCTTATTTTATGGCTTTATGCTATACCTTCTTGTCCCCTTTGATTTTCTTTTCTTTCTTTCTTTCATGGGGCAGCCGAATATGGGGAGAGGGAGGACAAGCTAAATCTTTGGTTAGTGGAGAATGAGGTCACAAGCATGGGCATGTGTCCTTGACTTGGTTGGGTTCTTGGTTGGCTTTTAAGTCCTTATTGGTTTCCATCTAACCAATTTCTTTTTCTTTCTTTTCTTCTAGTTGCCGAATTTTTTAAGGGGATGGGGGAGTCCACATGTGTAGCCTTGGGTTGGTGGAGGGTGATGTCAAGAGGTTGATGTCACCTTCCACTAGCTCTCTTAATGCCTTGTTTGGCCATCTCGTTCTTTCGCGGTTCTTTTCGCGCTCTACAGTTATTTCCAATACTGTGATGAGCATTTTTATTTTATATTTTTGTTCAAAAATTATTCCATGTAAATTTGGACCAAAACTCTCTTTCTCCAATTTTTCGGAGACCTTTTTGCCCTTAATTCTTTTTCGGTGTGCTTGATTTTTCCAGGGTGGATTTATGGCTTATAAAACTTCATTTCGGAGATTCTTTTCATATTCCTTCATCATACTTGTAAAGTCGACGTTGTGACCCATCCCGGTCAAACTTTGACTTTTTGGTCAATCCTTTGACTTTTTGGTCAACCCTTTGACTTTTTGGTCAACCCTTTGACTTTTGGTCAAACCTTTGACTTTTGTCAAATTTCATCCTTTTTCATTCTTTTTCCTTTAAAAACTTCATTCTTGGCTCGTAAAACATTAATTGAGTCTCAAAATCATTAAATGAGGACTCGAACATCGTTTAAACAAAATTACGAATTTCTCATTATTATTCATAATTTTTCATATTGCACTTCATAAATACATAAATTAGACTCTAATTCCTTATGAACAAGGAGATTACAAGTCTACAAAATTTCGGGTCTTACAAACTACCCTCCTTAAAAGATTTTCGTCCTCGAAAATTAGAACAAATCGGGGTAGTCTCTCTTCATATCTTCTCTCGTTCCCACATCGCTTCTTCGATGTGGCGGTTTCTCCATAGTACCTTGACTAGGGGATAACCTTATTCCTTAACACTTTTTTTCTCGTGCCAAAATCTGGACTGGCTTCTCCTCATAAGTCAATCTTCTCGAACCTCGATCGGTTCATGCTCGATTACGTGTGAGGGATCCGGAACATACTTCTTTAGCATTGATACATGAAACACATTGTGCACATATGCTAATTCTTGGGGCAAAGCCAACTTGTAGGCTACGTTCCCAACTCTTTCAAGTATCTCGAACGGCCCTATATACCTTGGGCTTAATTTCCCCTTCTTTCCGAATCGCATAACTCCCTTAAATGGAGCGACTTTGAGGAAAACCAAGTCTCCTACTTGAAATTCGAGAGGCCTTCGGCGCTTGTCGGCATAACTCTTTTGCCGGCTAAATGCAGTCTCCATCCTTTGTCGTATGAGCTTCACGTTTTCTGTGGTCTTTCAAATGAAGTCCGTAGATACAACCTCTTTTTCTCTTGTTTCGTACCAGTGGACTGGAGATCTGCATCTTCTTCCATATAAAGCTTCATAAGGAGCCATTCCGATTGAAGCGTGAAAACTGTTGTTGTATGAGAATTCAATCAAATGAAGCTTCTTATCCCAAGTTCCCTTGAAATCCATCACGCAAGCTCGCAACATGTCTTCTAAGGTTTGAATGGTCCTTTCTGATTGTCCATCCGTTTGTGGGTGAAAAGCTGTACTAAACGAAAGCTTGGTACCCATTGCTTCATGTACGCTCTTCCAAAATTTCGAAGTGAAGCGACCGTCGCGATCCGAGATTATCGTCTTCGGAATTCCATGATAGCGAACGATCTGAGCTACGTACAATTCTGCCAATTGTTCCACAGAGAAGCTGAGCTTGATGGCTATAAAGTGCGCCGACTTTGTCAATCGGTCAACGACTACCCAAATTGCGTCGTTGCCGCTGGGAGTTCGAGGCAGACCAACCACGAAATCCATCGTCACTTGGTCCCATTTCCATTCTGGAATGGAGATTTTCTGCAATTCTCCTCCTGGACGTTGGTGTTCCGCCTTTACTTTTTGACAGGTAAGGCACTTACTGACAAAAGTAGCGACGTCGTTCTTCATCTTGGGCCACCAAAAGCTCTCCTTTAAGTCGTTATACATTTTTGTGGCTCCGGGATGGACAGAATACGGAGTCTCGTGGGCTTCTTTCATGATCTTTTCCTTCAATTTTTCCTCATTAGGAATACATAATCTATTCTTTTGATAGAGTATGCCTTCATCAGATATGTGGAAGTCCGACTCCTTTCCTTCTAAAACCTCGTTTTTCGTCCTAAGCAGCGAGGTATTGGCTTCTTGACGTTCTTTCATCCCATCTAAAATGGTAGGCTGGAAGGTTAGAGCAGCTAATCTTCCCGTAATGAGCTCAATTCTAGCTTCCATTAGCTCATTTTGAATAGGCTCGGTCAATGACCTGATTGACATCATTGAGGAAGAGGATTTCCGACTAAGGGCATCGGCCACCTTGTTAGCCTTTCCCGGATGGTATCGGATATCTATGTCGTAGTCCTTCACCAATTCAAGCCATCTTCTTTGCCTCATGTTAAGCTCCTTTTGTGTGAAGATGTACTTCAAACTCTGATGGTCCGTGTACACTTCGCATTTTGTGCCATAAAGGTAGTGCCTCCAAATTTTTAAGGCAAATACTACCGCCGCAAGCTCCAAATCATGCGTCGGATAGTTCTTCTCGTGTTCCTTGAGCTGTCGCGAGGCATAAGCGATTGCTTTTCCATTCTGCATAAGCACGGCTCCCAATCCTATCTTGGAAGCATCGCTATAAATCACGAAGTTTTCTTCCTCCACGACTGGAATTGTGAGGATTTGAGCGCTCGTCAACTTGCTTTTGAGCTCTTGGAAGTGTTCTTCACACTTATTAGTCCATTCGTAGGTCTTCCCTTTTCTTGTGAGTGCGGTAAGTGGCGCCGCGATCTTAGCAAATCCTTCGACAAATCGTCGGTAATAGCCCGCTAATCCGAGGAAGCTGCGCACTTCTGTGACATTTTTGGGGGCTGGCCACTTACTTACCGCCTCAATCTTAGCCGGGTCTACGGATATGCCTTCTTTTGAGACTACATGTCCAAGGAAATGGACCTTTTCCAACCAAAACTCGCACTTGGAGAACTTGGCGTAAAGCTGATTGTGCTTCAAAATCCGTAGTGCAATCCTTAGATGCTCTTCGTGCTCCTTTTTTGACCTTGAATAGATCAGAATGTCGTCTATAAAGACAATGACAAACTTGTCTAGGTAGTCCTTAAATACTCGATTCATCAGATCCATGAAGGCGGCTGGTGCATTTGTCAGTCCGAACGGCATCACAAGGAACTCGTAGTGTCCATATCGGGTGCGAAACGCCGTCTTCGGAACATCTCCTTCCTTGATTCGGAGCTGGTGATATCCCGATCGTAGATCAATCTTCGAAAAGACTGAGGCTCCTTTCAGTTGGTCAAACAGATCGTCAATCCTGGGCAACGGATACTTGCTCTTGATGGTGATCTTGTTCAACTCCCGATAGTCGATGCACATTCTTAGAGTGCCGTCCTTCTTCTTAACAAACAACACCGGGGCTCCCCATGGTGAATAGCTTTGCCTGATGAATCCTTTATCTAGGAGTTCCTTCAACTGGACTTGCAATTCCTTGAGTTCAGCAGGCGCCATCCTATAAGGTGCCTTGGATACGGGTGCCGATCCTGGAAGTAGCTCAATCTCAAAAGAGATTTCTCGTTCTGGTGGCAATCCTGGCAAATCTTCAGGAAAAACGTCCACAAATTCCTTGACTATCAGTACATCTTCCGGCTTACCTTCGGTGTCTAGCGTCTTATCTACCATATTGGCTAGAAATCCTATACATCCTTCCGCCAACAACTTTCTAGCCTTTAACGCCGAAATAAACATCTTCGGCTGCTTCGGGGTCGATCCTCGAAAGATGAATTCCTTATCCCCAACTGGCTTGAACGTAACGGCACGACGCTGGCAGTCGATAACCACGTTGTATTTTCCCAGGAAGTCCATACCCAGGATGACGTCGTAGTCGTATAAGTCAATGACGATTAGGTTGACATACATCTCTCTACCGCATATGATTATTGGAACATAGCGTATCCAATAATCAGACAACAAGATTTCCCCGGAGGGTAATGCAGTACGAAAGGTTCTTCCAATTTTCTCATTATCTCTACCTAGTTTCTTAGCAAACCTAGGTGATGTGAATGAATGCGTAGCTCCAGAATCAATCAACACATAAGCATCTTGTTGGGCAAAAGGAAGCTGACCTGTCACCATCGTGGATGGTCCAGCTTGAGCATCCTCCTTTGTGTAGGCATAGATGCATCCTTGCGGTTCTGGAGCTTCAGCTCGGCCTTGAGGAGCTGCAGGTCCTTCGAGCTTCATCTGTACAGCATGTAACTGGCTTCCCTGACCCCGTTGATAATTTTGCTGGTGCTGGACATTTGCATTGCAATTCTTAGCAAAGTGGCCTTCCTTGCCACACAGGTAACAGCGGTTTGTCCCGGCACGGCAGTCTCCCGGGTGCTTTCTCCCATATTTCTGGCAAGGGGGAGTTCCACTGTTGTCAGGGGCGTTCTTCTTCTGGGGAGGATTCTGTTGGCTCCCTTGTCCTCCAGCATTCCACTTTCTTTTCTGTTGGGGGTTGCCCTACGGCTTGTTGCCGCCGCGTTGGCCAGAAGGTCCTCCTTGACCTTTCTGCTGTGATGGTTGACCGGGCTTGGTCTGACTTTGCCTGGCTAGGGCCTTCTCCTCATTCCTTTCTTTAAAGAACTGGGCCCGTTGCGTCTTGTTCTGGCCGACCCAATATTCGGCTCGAACTGCTCGACTGACGCACTCGGCAACAGTGAGTGGTGGTTGAGGGCCACTGCTGATAAGCACGGTTAATTCTGGCCGGAACATTTTCATCATCTTCCTCACTTTGTCCTTCTCAGAACTAATGAGTTGAGGGCAGAGACGGGCGAGCTATTCAAACCTTCTCACAGCTTCAGCCATTGACAAATTTCCCTGACGGAAATTGGTGAATTCATCCTGTTGAGTTTCCATTACTTCCGTGTTGAAGTACTTCTCACATAACTCTTCCACAAAGTCGTCCCATGTCATCTGGGTGACGTCCCGTCTGATCTGGACCGTTTCCCATCATAGCCGGGCGTCTTTCTTCAACATGAAGGACGCGCAAAGGACTCTCTCTCTATCGTCGAGCCCTAAGAAGTTCAGGGAAACTTGAAGATCGATAAGCCAGTTGTCGGCCTCGATCGGGTCCGTTGATCCCTCGAATTCTGGTGCCTTCATGCGCCGAAATTCATGGTACAGCTCTGCCGGGGTTTGAGCTCGAGGAGCTGGCGGAGCAGCTACCGGTGCCATTGGTGCTTCTTGGGCCTCAGGGTGTTCCGGAATTACTGGTTCCTCCTCGGGGAATTCCGGTACCGCTGGTTGCTCTTCAGGTGCGGGTGGTACCCTGACCTCAGGTGGTCCTTGGTTCTGTTGGGCTATCTGAGCCCTAAGCCCACCTATTTCTCGTTGTTGGGCAAGCATCATCTCTCTCAGCTCGTTCAGCTGAGCTGTAAGATCGACGTTTTGGGCCTGTGCCGCTCGACGTCTTGGTGGCATGGTTATGTATAGAAGCAACAAAATAAGCTTCTTATTTTTAAAACTTTCATAAAATCATATCTTTTATACAGAACCATAATCTTCTTTTCATAATCATAGTTTTTAGGAAAATACATAATTTCCTTATCATGGGCATACATTACTTGTTTTACCACCACCAAGCTAGGGCACAACCCAACGTCATTCTCATAACCAACCTTTCCATTGCAAACCATCGATATGCGTCGAAAATCTAATTCTAAGCGTAAGAAAATAATTAACTTACTTGGGCTATTGCAGAACGATGCGGAGCGAGACGAAGTAGGCTGGCAGGATACCGCTCTGATACCAACTCTGTGACGCCCCCTTACCACGTAGGGCCGTCACGCCTTACTTACTTACTTACTTACTTACTTAAAAATTAGGGATATTTTTTTTTTTTGAAACATACTTATAAAACATTTGTCTTTAGTAATACATCATTACTAATTAGGTAAACGTTACTTAAGATCTTTGGTTCCAAAATACCATAAAGCATAATTTGTCTTTATCATACATGCTTATATACAAACTTCTTTACTTATCAAAAGATTTGCAGAAACCATGCGTAATGGTATCCATACCGCCTTCGTCTACCGCCACACCGCTCCAACAATGCCCAGCATTAAGCTGCGGGTTTCTTACCTGCAGTATGAAATATAACTTGATGAGCTTTCACCCAGTAAGCACAAACATAATCTCACAAAACATTTAAAACATCATGAAAACATTCATCATCATATGCACATGCGTGAATTATTTATGTTCCATTTATGCATTTCTTTTAACTTTCTTATCTTTCTTATGGGCCCCTTAGTGTACGTACCCTTAACATATAGCGCGCCTCTAGATACAGTTAGATGGGATTGCAAGTCCCTAACTGCTCCAGGAAACATAAGTGATTACACCCTCTTCCATAAACGAGAGGGCGAATCCATAATTTTATCATAAAAATCCTCCACCTTGGTGGAGGTTGGTACGACACTTTACTTGTGATTTCTTACCATGTTATTTATCTTTAGTGAACATACCTTATGATGTCACTATACGATAACATACTTTGTATCTCATTAATAACATGGCATGGCATTCTTTTCATTCATGGCATTTGCAAACATGACATTTTCATAAACATGACATTTTGCAAATATAGCACTTTTACAATCTTTCGCAAAAATAGCACTTTTTATTAACATAGCATCTTACGAAAATAGCACCTTTTATAAACATGGCATTTCGCAAAAATAGTACTTTTCATAAAACATGAAATTTCATAGATATAGCACACAACATATTGCAGCATATTTGAAAACCACATACTTGAACATAATTTACTAGTTTTCATACTGCAGGTGAGGTTTGTACTTACCTCTAGTGCCGTATCTTTAGAATCGCGTTCCTTAAATTGTCGGCAACGGCAATTCACTTTCCTGATATACCAAAAATATAGGATCAGGATCCTTTCGTAAGGTGTTGGTGACCTACCAACACTCACATTTACTTTTGGTTGTATGTCCCCTATTCATGAAATCCATCTTGGCCATATTTATCCCCATTCTTTATTGAACTTGGATAAGTCCTTATGAGGTTACATTGGGTAACCTTTTTGGTTAGAGCCTTGTTCTCTTATTGGGCTTTGCTCATATATCCTTGTTATTGGGTTATTTCCATTAACCCTTTAAGTCTTAGCCCAAATTTATATGTGGGTATCCCTTAGGGTTATGTTGGGTAACCCTTAAGGTTATCCTTATCTAACCTTGGGTCAACCTTTTGTCAACCCTTGGTTGTCCTTGGGTTTGTAACTCGGATACCATATCCGGTTACCGTTCGTAAACGGCTTGCTTACCAATTTTTTTCGTTAAAAATTCCTCTTCCTTATTTTTGGAAACTCTTGTATGATTAACTTCCAAAAATCCTTCATTTTGCTTGTACAAATTCTAACTCCTTTAATTAGAAAACAACTTGGTTAAATTTCATTATTTTCTCTAACTTGTAAATTCTTGGTTGAAACCCTCTTTTCTTTACTTTGTGGAAAAATGTGAGATTTCAAACCCGAGCCCTTAAAATTCATGGTTTTCGAAACAAATCATTTATAAAATCATTTGGGGTCGGAAACCACCTTTGGAACGGTTTCCGAAGCTAAAATGACCATTTAAGAACACTTCACAATTTTTCTAGAAAAATTTTTTCGTGAAACTCCTTTGCAAGATTTCGGGCTCTCTGCGCATCTCCCACAAAACTCGCCCAGTTTAAAAATCAGCTCAGAATCTGAAAAACTTGTCTTCACAAAAGTTGTAGCTATCGAAAAATTCTAGAACTTTCGTGTTTTGTACAAAATCCAGTTCGGCCTAGATCAGTACCAGTTTTTATTTGAAAACGGGTTAACTCTGAAAAACTGGGTGGAGAACGTCCCAGGGTTCAGCCACGGGTTTCGGGTAAAACGGAGGCCTTTGGAGCCTTATTTTGATATTCAGTCCATGCTGTCCTCTAGGAAAAGTTGTTCTGAACAACTTTCGTGTTTTGAGTTTTACCTCATTCGGCCTTTAAGGGCCTTGAAATTACCCTTTCCCGAAACTGGCCAAATTCAAATCCGAATTGGCAGTTTCGGTTCCTCCTTTCGGTTTACGTCCTATTCGCGGAATCTATCTCGACCGATCACATCGGGAGCTTAGACAACATCAAGCAGCGCTTCTAACGTCCCATTGCAACCCATAAATCCATCTCATTCTACTCATGCAACCCCAAATCCGAAAATTAAAAGACTAGGGTTACATGGTTCTAACTCATGCATCATCACATACCATTAACACAAAATCCAACCTTAAGTCTAGCATGCTCTCATGGCTGCCAAGGCAGATTTTTGGCCTAATCTTATGGGACATACAACCTAATTTCTAGCATGAAAAATTCATCATTTTCAAGCACAAATTTTAAAGCAATCAAGCATTAAAATCAGCCAACCAACCTAACCTTATCAAGCACACACACACACCATAGATGAGGGCAGAAAATTAAATGGACTTATGTCCTTACAAACCATTCCAAATCATCATTAAAAACCTTAAATAAAGCTTAGATTTAAGGACGTTTAAGAGATTTACCTCAACCCAAGTTAGGGTTTTCGAAATCCCAAAGTTTCCCTTTGATTCTTTGGCTTGCTCTAGCCCACGGCTTTGACAAGGAAATGGCACCCAAAATTTTATTTTTTGTTAGCTCTAAGGCTCCTCTAAAACCGACCCTCAATATAAAGAAAAATCCAAGATTACAAGGAGAAAAATCAAGTTTTTCCTCACCTTTTCTCCTCTTGCTCTTGGTCGGCTAACACTTGGTAGAACTCCCAAAATTTTTTTTTCCAATCTTTCTCTCTTGCTCAAACCGTGCACCCTTTGGAATGGAACCCAAAACTTTTGAATCTCTCTCTCTCTCTCTCTCTCTTTTGCTGCCGAGTATCACAAGGAGGAAATGAGAGTTTTTGGCTCTCTTTTTCCCACAAAAGGCACAAGGAAAGGGAGGACTTGTGATGTGACTTGGTGGTTAGTTTCTTGCCCTTGATTCAAGGCTTTGTGTCAAGTCTTTCTCTTCCTTGTTGGCTGCCGAATCCAAGGGGGATTAGGAGAGCATGGGCTGCTGAAAAATGGAGAGAAATGAGGGACATGTGGCAGCCCTTGGTTGGCTCTAGAAAGCTTCTAGAAAAATCTAATACTTAACCCACCTTTTGGGTCCTTATTTTATGGCTTTATGCTATACCTTCTTGTCCCCTTTGATTTTCTTTTCTTTCTTTCTTTCATGGGGCAGCCGAATATGGGGAGAGGGAGGACAAGCTAAATCTTTGGTTAGTGGAGAATGAGGTCACAAGCAAGGGCATGTGTCCTTGACTTGGTTGGGTTCTTGGTTGGCTTTCAAGTCCTTATTGGTTTCCATCTAACCAATTTCTTTTTCTTTCTTTTCTTCTAGTTGCCGAATTTTTTAAGGGGATAGGGGAGTCCACATGTGTAGCCTTGGGTTGGTGGAGGGTGATGTCAAGAGGTTGATGTCACCTTCCACTAGCTCTCTTAATGCCTTGTTTGGCCATCTCGTTCTTTAGCGGTTCCTTTCGCGCTCTACAGTTATTTCCAATACTGTGATGAGCATTTTTATTTTATATTTTTGTTCAAAAATTATTCCATGTAAATTTGGACCGAAACTCTCTTTCTCCAATTTTTCGGAGACCTTTTTGCCCTTAATTCTTTTTCGGTGTGCTTGATTTTTCTAGGGTGGATTTATGGCTTATAAAACTTCATTTCGGAGATTCTTTTCATATTCCTTCATCATACTTGTAAAGTCGACGTTGTGACCCGTCCCGGTCAAACTTTGACTTTTTGGTCAACCCTTTGACTTTTTGGTCAACCCTTTGACTTTTGGTCAAACCTTTGACTTTTGTCAAATTTCATCCTTTTTCATTCTTTTTCCTTTAAAAACTTCATTCTTGGCTCGTAAAACATTAATTGAGTCTCAAAATCATTAAATGAGGACTCGAACATCGTTTAAACAAAATTACGAATTTCTCATTATTATTCATAATTTTTCATATAGCACTTCATAAATACATAAATTAGACTCTAATTCCTTATGAACAAGGAGATTACAAGTTTACAAAATTTTGGGTCTTACAAAAGCTTAGTAAGCACAATATTCAATCCGCATGTAAATGAAAGTGCAAATATACATGAACCAATTATGATTTCTTATTAATCAATTATGGTTCCCTATTAACTTAACTCTATACCATGTGCGCATGTACTGTGGTACATAACCATGGAGTGGTTGAAGGCGGTCCGTCCAATCCAACTCAAACCATGAAACAAGACATTTAACATGAAGTAGTGGAGGCAGCCAATCCAATCCAAGTCAAACCATGGAACATACCATTTGAACCCACCACGGAGGCAAGCCAGTACAGCACAACAATCTTTACTTAACTTGTCTCATAACTTAAGAACTTGTTCTTACCATATAATTCCTTATCAGTGAGCATGCTTCGTGATGCTACGCTATCAAACATATAACATAACATACCTTATCATAACATACTATCTCATACCTTAACGTACATGACTTACTGCATCGTATCATAAACGTCATAACATAACATACCTTCTTCATAACTTAACGTAACACACCTTCTTCATAACTTAACATAACATAACACATCTTAACATAAAACATGGGCATACTGCATCGTAACATGTCATCGTAACCTACCATATCATAACATAACCATACTACTTCATAGCATCATAAATCATGAAATGCCATTCATGATTTCTAAAAAACATCTTAGGCAAACAAACATGTGTTCATGCTGTAGGCGGAGTTGTACTTACCTTCCGTCCTACGCTCTTGATTTATTATCCCAACTAACGTTGTTCCTCTTCCGGGCACAGCTGCAGGTTATATCCTGCTCGATAAAGGACATAGTCTAATTTAAACTCATGAAATGTTTGTGACCTAACCAACATGCTTACCTTACATGGTCTTGGTTGTATGTCCCTTTGTGCAAAATGTCTTACTTGGTTACATTGGATAACCTTGTGTACTAAGCCCATAACATACCATTAGGGTTAGATCATCTTCCAACCTTGGGCTTCATCTTTAATCCACAAATTATCGGGTTAAATCCATTAACCCTTTAGCTTAGCTTAATCGGTGTCCTTTAGGGTTACATTGGATAACCCTTAAGGCCAAACTAAATCAATGTCATTAGTCAATCAAAGTCAACTATGGTTAACTCCGGTCAACTACGGTCAACTATGGTCAACCCCCCCTATGGGTCAACCTTTGGGCCTCGGGCTTGACCCGGTAACTCTGGTATAACTCCCGGTTGCCTTTCATAAACTAATCGCTTGCTATACTCTAGCTTGAAAAATTCCTTTTCCTTACTTGGAAAATTCGTAATTTAACTTTAACAATCCTTCTATTAAATCATAAAAATCCAAACTCTTGGATTAGTGTTTTATAAAATCATTTGAGGTTGAAAACTGCCCTTGGAACAGTTTTCCAGAATCAAAACAGTAGTTTGGAGAAGAAAAACAGTTTTCTAGAAAACATTTGTAAAACTAAGGTGCAGGAATTTTTGGATTCCCTGCGCACCCTTCATAAAACGATCCCAGTTTAAAAATCCGTTCGTAATCTGAAAAACTTATCTTCATGAAAGTTGTAGCTCTCGAAAAATATTAAAACTTTTATGTTTTGCAAAAATTCCAGTTCGGCCTAGATTCGTACCAGTTTTTGTTTGAAACTGGATGACCCCGAAAAACTGAGTGAAAACTGGGTTTGGGGATCACCCACGGTTTTTGGGGAAAACGGAGGCCATTGGAGCCTCATTTCGAGAATCCGTCCACGTGGCCCCCTAGAAAAAGTCGTTATGGACAACTTTTATGTTTTACGTTTTTCCCAATTCTGTAAGACCCAAAATTTTGTAGACATGTAATCTCCTTGTTCATAAGGAATTAGAGTCTAATTTATGTATTTATGATGTGTTATATGAAAAATTATGAATAATAATGAGAAATTCATAATTTTATTCAAACGATGTTCGGGTCCTCATTTAATGATTATGAGACTCCATTAATGATTTATGAGCCAAGAATGAGGTTTCTAAAGGAAAAAGAATGAAAAAGGATGAAATTTTACGAAAGTCAAAGGGTTGACTAAAAGTCAAAGGGTTGACCAAAAAGTCAAAGTCTGACCGGGACGGGTCACAACGTTGACTTTACAAGTATGATGAAGGAATATGGAATGAATCTCCGAAAATGAAGTTTTATAAGCCATAAATCCACCCTAGAGAAATCAAGCACACCGAAATCGTATTAAGGGCAAAAAGGTCTCCGAAAAATTGGAGAAAGAAATTTTTCGGTCCAAATTTACATGGAATAATTTTTGGACCAAAATATAAAATAAGAATGCTCATCACAGTGTTGGAAATAACTGTAGAGCGCGAAAGGAACTGTGAAAGAACGAGATGGCCAAACAAGGCCTTGGAAGAGCTAGTGGAAGATGACATCAACTCTTGACATCACCCTCCACTACCTCAAGACTACAAATGGCAGCCCCCTACCCCCATAAAGTTCGGCCAACTAGACAAGGAAAAAAAAAAAAAAGAGAGTGGAATTTGGTTTGGTTTGTGAACTAAATGGAGACTTGAAATCCAACCAAAAACCTAACCAAGCAAGTACACAAGCCCATACCTATGAACTCATTCTCCACTAGCCAAAGCTACCATGTGGGCTGCCCTCCTCTCCATTAAATTTGCCAGCTCAAAGGGGGACAAGAAGGCATGGCATAAAGCCATGATTTAAGGACCAAAAAAGTTGAACAAGCATGGGAAAAATTTTGAGATCTCTAGGACCAACCAAGAGAGGACACATGTCCCTCCTTACCCTTCAAATTTCGGCAACCAAGGCAGCCCAATCCCCCTCCCTTGGTCGGCAGCAGCAGTGGACAGCAAAAGAAATGAAAAAAAAAAAAATGGGAATAAGGCTAGACATAAAGCCTTAAATCAAGGAAAAAGTTGAACCACTTTTGTCCATCAAGTCTAGTCACTTCTTGCTTAAAATAATGGACTAAAACCCTTGTCCATTCCCCACAAAAAATCCGGCTGCAACCCCCCTTCAGCCCCTTGGATTCGGCTGCAAGGAAAGAAAAGAAAGACAAGACTAAAGCCTTGAATTAGGGACAAGAAAGCAACCACTCTAGTCATTCAAGACATCTCATCTTGTCTCTTCTCTTTTCCTTGTCAAAGTGAGCCAAAAGCTCTCATTTTCCCTTGTGATACTCGGCAGCAAGAGGGAGAAAGAGAGAGAGAGAGATTCAAGAAGTTTTTTTTTGGGTTTTCATCCTAGAGAGTTCGGTTTTCACAAGGGGGAGTGCTAGAGAGAGATTGGAAAATTTCTTGTGGATCTTGGGGTGTTGGCCGAGCAAGAGAAAGAGAGAAAAGGGGTGAGTGAAACTTGGAGAATTTTTGGGTCAAGAGGTTCGGATTTGAGTGGTCTAGCAAGAAACCAAGAAGAAAAATTTTTGGTGCACCTTTTGTACCAAAAACCGTGAGCAACCTAGCTAGAGAAAGCTTGAGAAAATTTTTGGTGAGTTCTACCAAGAGGAGGCCGAACCAAGAGGAGAAGAAAAAGAGGTGAGTAACTCTTGACAAATTTTTGGATCTCCTTCTTGTGATGCTCGGTTTTGTTAGAACAAGAAAAAGCTAACAAAACTCTCTTGGGTTTCATTTTTTTTACAAAACCGTGAGCCACCAACAAGGAAGGATTTGAGAAAAATTTTGGTGAGCTTTTGGAAAGGAAACCGAGCAAGAGGAGGAGGAGAAAAGGTAAGAAAAACTTGGTTTTTCATCTTGTAATTTTCGGTTTTGGTAGAGCAAGAAAGATCTAACAAAAAAAAAAAAATTCGGATGCTTTCTTCACGGTGAAGCCGTGGGCTAGAGCAAGCCAAGGAACCAAGGAAGATTTTGGGATTTCAAAACCCTAACTTGGGTTTGAGGTAAATCTCTTAAACCATCTTGAATCTAAGTTTTATTTGAGTATTTTTGATGTTGATTCAAGTGGTTTGTAAGGACATAAGTCCACTTTAATTTTCTGTCGTTATTGTTGGTGTGTGTGTGCTTGATAAGGTTAGGGTTGGTTGGCTAATTTTGATGCTTGTTTGCTTTAAAATTTGTACTTGAAAATGATGGATTTTTCATGCTAGAAGTTAGGTTGTATGTCCCATAAGATGAGGCCAAAAATCTGCCCTTGGCAGCCATGAGAGCATGCTAGATTAGGGATGGATTTTGTGATGCTTGTATGTGTTGATGCATGTGCTAGAGCCAAGCAACATAGGTCTTTACATTTTTGGATTTGGGTTGCATGAATTGAATGAGATGGATTTATGGGTTGCTATGGGATGTTAGAAGTGCTGCTTGTTGTGGTATAAGCTCCCGATGTGATCGGTCGAGATAGATTCCGTGAAATAGGACGTAAGCCGAGCTAAGGAACCGAAACTGCCAATTCGGATTCGAATCTAGCCAGTTTCGGGAAAGGGTAATTTCAAGGCCCTTAGAGGCCGAATGAGGTAAAACTCAAAACATGAAAGTTGTTCGGAACAACTTTTTCTAGAGGACACGTGGACAGAATCTCGAAATAAGGCTCCAACAGCCTCCGTTTTACCCAAAACCCGTGGCTGAACCCTGGGACGTTCTTTACCCAGTTTTCCAGAGTTAACCCGTTTTCAAATAAAAACTGGTACTGATCTAGGCCGAACTGGATTTTGTACAAAACATGAAAGTTTTAGAATTTTCGATAGCTACAACTTTCGTGAAGACAAGTTTTTCAAATTCCAAGCCGATTTTTAAACTGGGCGCGTTTTGTGGGAGATGCGCAGAGAGCCCGAAATGTTGCACATGAGATTCACGAAAATATTTTCTAGAAAAAGTGTGAAGAGTTCTTAAATGGTTATTTTAGCTTCGGAAACCATTCCAAATGTGGTTTCCGACCCCAAATGATTTTATAAAAGAATTATTCGAAAACCATGAATTTTAAGGGCTCGGGTTTGAGATTTCACATTTTTCTCCGAAGTAAAGAAAAAGAGGGTTTCAACCAAAAGTTCACAAGTTAAAGAAAATAATGAGATGAAGCCAAAGTATTTTCTAATTAAAGGAGTTAGAATTTTACAAGCCAAAAATAAAGGATTTTTGGAAGTTAATTACACAAGATTTTCCAAGAATAAAGAAGAGGAATTTTAAAGTAAAAATTGGTAAGCAAGCCGATTACGAACGGTAACCGGATATTGTATCCGAGTTACAAACCCAAGGATAACCAAGGGTTGACAAAAGGTTGACCCAAGGTTAATAAGGTTCACCTTAAGGGTTACCTAATATAACCCTAAGGGATACCCACATGTATATCTGGGCTAAGATTTAAAGGGTTAATGGAAATAACCCAATAACAAGGATGTATGAGCAAAGCCCAATAATAGAACAAGGCTCTAACCAAAAAGGTTACCCAATGTAACCTCATAAGGATTTATCAAAGTTCAAATAAAGAATGGGGATTAAAGTGGCCAAGATGGATATCATGCATAAGGGACATACAACCAAAGGTAGATGTGAGTGTTGGTAGGTCACCAACACCTTACGAAATGATCCTGATCCTATATTTTTGGTATATCAGGAAAGTGAATTGCCGTTGCCGACAAAGTTAAGGAACGCAATTTTAAGGATACGGCACTAGAGGTAAGTACAAACCTCACCTGCAGTATGAAAGCTAGTAAATTATATTTCAGTATGTGGTTTTCAAATATGCTGCAATATGTTGTGTGCTATATCTATGAAATGCCATGTTTTATGAAAAGTGTTATTTTTGCAAAATGCTATGTTATTAAAAAGTGCTATTTTTGCAAAATGCTATGTTTATAAAAAGGGCTATTTTCGCAAAATGATATGTTTGTAAAAAAAGTGCTATATTTGCTAAATGTTATGTTTATGAAAATGTCATGTTTGCAAATGCCATGAATGAAAAGAATGCCATACCATGTTATTAATGAGATAAAAAGTATGTTATCATATAGTGACATCATAAGGTATGTTCACTAAGGATAAATAACATGGTAAGAAATCACAAGTAAAGTGTCGTACCGACCTCCCACAAGGTGGAGGATTTTCATGTTAAAGTAAAGGATTCACCCTCTCGTTGATGCGGGAGGGTGTAATCACCCAATGTTCCCAGAGCAGTTAGGGACCTTGCAACCCCTATCTGTAATCTGGAAGCGCGCTAAATAAATGATGGTACGTACACTATGGGGCCCATAAGAAAGATAAGAAAGTTAAAAGAAATGCATAAATGGTTCACGCATATGCATATGATGATTAATGTTTTCAAGATGTTTTAATGTTTTGTGAGATTATGTTTGTGCTTACTGGGCGAAAGCTCATTCAGTTATATTTCATACTGTAGGTAAGAAACCCGCAGCTTGAATGTTGGGCATTGTTGGAGCGGTGTGGCGGCGGACGAAGGCAGTATGGATACCACTACGCATAGTTTCCGCAAATCTTTTGACAAGTAAAGAAGTTTTGTATATATAAGTATATACATGATGAAGACAAGTTATGTATCATGGTATTTTGGAACTAAAGACCTTAAGTAACGTTCACTTAAGTAGTAATGATATATATATATTACTAAGGACAAATGTTTTTATAAGTATGTTTCAAAAAAAAAAAAATTCCTCCTTTTCAAGTAAAGTAAGTAAGTAAGTAAGGCGTGACGGCCCTACGTAGTAAGGGGGCGTCACAGAGTTGGTATCAGAGCGGTATCCTGCCAGCCTACTTTGTCTCGCTCCGCATCGTTCTGCAATAGCCCAAGTAAGTTAAATTATTTTCTTGCGCTTAGAATTAGATTTTCGTATTCAACGTATATCGATGGTTCGCAATGGAATGGTTGGTTGTGAGAATGACGTTGGGTTTATGACGCCCCGAACCACCCACCTAACACCTAACGCGGGGCCGACCGCGCGGATGCGGGGCGCCGGAACCGTCACCTTCATACATAACTTACCTTACTTTGAAAATGCGGAATAAATTTTTTTTTTTTTTATCTTAGACTTACTTTTTTTTTTTTTTTTGAAACTTATTTTGAACATCGTTTTAAAACTTTCTTGGAACTTCATAATTTGGATTTCATTTTGAAATCTTGACTTGAAACCCATGCACTAAAATTGTGCATTGTACTTTGAACATTTCATACATAATTAACTTCATACTTAACATACATGAAAAACTTCATAACTTAAACATATGCGGAAAATATTGCGTAGTGGTATCCCACACCGCCCTTCACTCACTGCATCCTCTCCAAGCCCACCAAGTAAGGCTACAAGCCATTTTTCTCTACCTGCAGTATGGAATATATCTGATGAGCTGACGCTCAGCAAGTACAAACTTAAATCTCACAAAACATTTAAACATCTTGAAAACATACTTCATATGCATGAACCATTTATGTTCATTTATGCATTTCTTTTAACTTCCTTATCTTTCTATGGGCCCCATAGTGTACGTACCCTTAACTTATAGCGCGCCGCCAGATACAGTTAGATGGGGTTGCAAGTCCCTAACTGCTCCAGGAAAACAGAAGTGATTACACCCTCCCGTCTTGACGAGAGGGCGAATCCATAACTTTAACATAAAAATCCTCCACCTTGGTGGAGGTTGGTACGACACCTTACTTGTGTATTTTTACCAAGTTTCTTATCATTAGTGAGCATACTTTATGATGTCACTATATCATACATACTTAACATTTCGTTCATAAAACATAGCATGGCATCTTTAAAACATGACATCTTTAACACATGGCATATTGAAAACATCTTCAAAACATGACATCTTTAAAGCATTTTAACATATCTTGAAACATAGCATAATTGAACATACATATTATTTTTCCATACCACAGGTGAGGTTTGTACTTACCTTAAGTCCTACGCTCTTGACCCATCATTCCTCGCGATACCTCAACAGGTTCATAATCCTGTTTCAAAGGAGGTGTAAGATAAGGTTAACTTATCTTACCATAATCGCGACATATGATGTTGGTATCCTAACCAACATCTATGAGCAATCCTAGATGTGCGTGTTGTATGTCCCCTCTAATATCTCTTGTAAACCTGATTGGTTACTTCCTTCATCTTGGGTTTATATTTTACTTTTCTTGGTTCATAATCCATTGGGTTATTATCTCTTCAATAACCCTAGGTCTTAGCCCATTTCATAAATCTTGGTATCCTTTAGGGTTATATTGGGTAACCCTAAAGTCAACTCTTGGTCAACCCAAGTCAACATGTGGTCAACTAGGGTCAACTCCCTTTGGGTCTAATGTTGGGCTATGGGCTTGGCCTAGTAACTCGGATATAATTCCGGTTACCGTTCGTAGTCGGTTTGATTACCCATTTTTACCTTAAAACTTCATTTCATTATTTTTGGAAAACATTCTATAATTATCTTCCAAAAAACTCATTAATTTGCTTGTAAAAAGCTCTTACTTCATTACTCTTGAAAATACTTGTCTAAAATCATCACTTTCTTTACTTCTTGGAAAAATGTGGAATTTCAATTCTAAACTCTTAAAAATCCCACTCTCTTCTTGAAAAATCTCATTTTCCTTTAACTTATGGAAAATCTCATTTTTCTCTTTAACTTGAGAGCTTTGGGTGTATAATCCCAAAAACTCTAAAAATTCATTTTCTTAAAACGGGACTTCATAAAATCATTACGGACCGAAAATCGCCATTGGAACGGTTTTCGTAGTCAAAATAACATTTTAGAGACACTTTACATTTTCTAGAAAACGTTTTTGTAAACCAAGTGCTGGAAATTCTCGGATTCCTAGAGCACTCTTCATAAAACCAACCCAGATTAAAAATCTGTTCATTTTCTGAAAAACTTGTCTTCACAAAAGTTGTAGCTATCGAAAAATGCTAAAACTTTCGTGTTTTTTACAAAACCCAGTTCTGGCTAGATTAGTACCAATTTTTGTTTGAATGTGACTAATCCTGAAAAACGGAGTGAAACTGGCTCCAGGAGTTAGCCACGGGTTTTCATAAAAATGAAGGCCTTTGGAGCCTTATTTTGAGATTCTGTCCACGCTACTCTCTAGTAAAAGTTGTTCCGAGCAATTTTCGTGTTTTAACTTTTAGCCTATTCGGCCTCTAAGGACCTGATAATTTCACTTTCCCGAAACTGGAATGTTTCGACTCTGAAATGGCAGTTTCGGTTGTTAATCCGGTTTTACGTCTTAGTTCGCGGATTCTAACTCGACCGATCACATCGGGAGCCTAAACATTACACAAGCAACGTATCTAACGTCCCATGCATTCATTCTTGCCCATCCTTCACACCCATGCAGCCCACAAAAACGTCCTTGGCTGCATGGTGTTCTATCCTTGCATCATTCATTAAACTAGCATCACATTCAACCTTATACAAGTAGCCATACATCCACTGCTTGGCAGATTTTGTGACCAAAATTTAGGGGACTTAATTAACACATCTAGCATGCATCCTAGTCATATTTCAAGCATAAAATCATAGCAATCAAATCATCACAAATAAGCCAACCAAACCCTAATCCCTATCAAGCACATACACCAAATCAAGGGCTGAAAAATAACTTGGACTTATGTTCTTACAAATCCATCTTAAACCATCATAAAAATGCTTATCTTGAGCTTAAATCCAAGATTAGTTTAAGGGGTTACCTTAACCCAAGTTAGGGTTTTGAAAATCCCATTTTCTTCTTGGCTTGCTCACCCACGGATTTGGCTCCTCCATGGGATCCGAAATCCTCCTCTTGACTCACGGATTTTTGCAAGAAAATAGGAATCTAAGGAACTTTGGTTAGCTCTTTCTAGCTCATCAAAACCGAGCTTTACAAGATGAGAAATCCAAGTTTTTCTCTTACCTTTTTCCTTTCTCCATGGTCACGGATTTTTGCTCCAAGAAGCACCAAAAATCTTTTTCATGGTTCCTCTTGCTAGAACCGAACTTCATGCATGGCTTATCCCATAAATTTTTCCAGATTTTCTTCCTTTCTTTCACTCCTCTAACCCACGGTTTTGTGCCCTAAAATGGGTCTCCATGGCTCACAAATTTCTTTCCTTTCCCCCTAGAAAAGCCTAAGAACACATGCACAAGTCTTCTTGATTTTTTTTTTTTCCAGATTTCTCTTCTCTTTCTCCCTCTCTCTCCCACGGTTTTCTTCTTGCAAAAACTGGCAGAAATGATGGAGGAAATGAGAGGGGAAGAGCTGCCGAATGTGATGGAAAAAGGGATAGCTATGGTTCACTTTGCTTCTCCTTAAACCATGGCTTTATGTCATGTCTTTCTCCATCTCTTAGCTGGCCGAAACTCCAAGGGAGAATGGACTGCTTGCTGCCGAAAGTGAAGGGAAAAGGAGGGGGGACATGCAGCTAATTTTGTGGAGGAAAAGTGAGGGAGGTTAGCTTGCTTTGTTGACCAACTTTTCTCCTTATTTTAAGGCTTTCTCACATGCTTTCTTTTCTCTTGGAGTTGCCCATGTGCTGGCCGAATCTTGAAGGAGAAATGGGGGGCCTTGTGTCAGGATTTTTATTGAAGAAAAGAGGGAGTAGTTGGCTAAAGGAAAAGGTGATGTGGTGGTTGGTTACTTTTCCTTGATTTATGGCTTTATGCCATGTCTTTCTTTTCCATCTTTTCTCATGCTTTTCTTTGTCTTCCTTTCCTTGTGCTTGCTGAACTTTTGAAGGGGAATGGGGGGTGTGTAACCGAACTTTAATGGAGTGGAAAGAGCTCCATTTCTTTACTTTAACTAGCTCACATTTAGTTAGCTTTCAAATGAGACATCATTCCTTAAATCATGGCTTTGTTCCATGCTTTTTCTTTTCCTTGTTTTCTTTTCTTTCCTTGTGTGCAGCCGAATGTAGGAGGGAGCCAAAGGGCTGTCTTGGCTGCCTTGTGGCCGAACCTTTGGAGTCAAGGGGAAGGCATGTGGTTGGTCAAAGGGCTTTGGATGCTTTCTTGATGAGTTGTCCCTTAATTCATGGGTCTTGTTTGTCATTTTTCTTCTTCAAAATTAATTCATTTCCTTTCCTTTGTGTCACACAAATATTAAAAAATATTGTGCTCCATAATTTGGTCCAAAATTCTTCCTTGAAAAATTGAACCAAAAACTTTATTTCTCCAATTTTTCGGAGACCTTTTTGCCCTTTAATCTTGATTCGGTGTGCTTGATTTCTAGGGTGGTTTTTACGGCTTATTTTTACTTTCTTGACCATAGAAAGTCTTTGCAGTCTCTTCTTATACTACAATTCATCATTTTTCGAGGTCAACATTTTTGACCCGTCCTTGGTCAAACTTTGACTTTTTGGTCAACCCTTTGACTTTTTGGTCAACCCTTTGACTTTTTTAAAATTTCATCCTTTTTCATTCTTTTTCTTTCCTTTTCGTCCTTTTTGACACAAAATGCCGTTTACCAACCTCGGCATTTTTTTCCGAGTCTCATAGCCGGTTTAAGAGAAAATTCTAACCTTGGCTAATAAAATTATGAATTTCACATGTGATTCATAATTTTTCATGAAATCATCTCATAAACATAACATGCGGACTTCTAATTTCTAATAAAAAGAGAAATCGTAAGTCCGCATGTTGTGTTTATGAGGTGTTTTCATGAAAAATTATGAATCGCATGTGAAATTCGTAATTTTATTAACCGAGGTTAGAATTTTCTTTTAAACCGGCCATGAGACTCGGAATACAATGCCGAGGTTGGTAAACGGCATTTTGAGTCAAAAAGAACGAAAAGGAAAGAAAAAGATGAAAAAGGAAGTGATTTTTAGAAAGTCAAAGGTTTGACCAAAAAAGTCAACTTTGACCGAAAAAGTCAAAGTTTGACCAAGGACGGGTCAAAAATGTTGACCTCGAAAAATGATGAAATGCAGTATAAGGAAAGATTGCAAAGACTTTTTATGGTCAAGAAAGCAAGATAAGCCGTAAAAACCACCCTAGAAATCAAGCACACCGAATCAATATTAAAGGACAAAAAGGTCTCCAAAAAATTGGAAAAGAAAGTTTTCAGTCCGATTTTACACGGAAGGATTTTATTTGAAATATCTGTGTGACATCAAGGAAAGGAAAATGAATTAATTTTGAAGAAGAAAAATGACAACAAGACCCTTGATTTAAGGGATGACCACATGTGTGTGACATGGCAAGCCTTAGGTGGCTTTGAAAGAAAATTCTAGAAGGACTTTAGAACCATTTAACCTTTCTCCTTGCTCCCCATTTTCGGCCACAAACTCCCATTTCCCTCCTATAAAATTCGGCAACACCATGTGGGAGGACAAGGACAAGCCTTGATTTAAGGGAAAGGAAAGGAAAAAGACATGAATTAAGGACCAACCACCACATCTCCCTTAGCCTTCCTTTCCTCCAAAAGTTGGCCACAAGGCAGCCACTTCCCCTCTAATATTCGGCTGCACCAAGGGAAAAGAGAAGCATGGGAAAAGGCATTGATTTAATGAATGATGTCCCCTTTGAGATCTAACTAGATGTGAACTAAGTTGGTGAGCCCTCTCTACCACCCAAATGATGCCACTTGGCTCTCCCATTTTCAGCCACAAGACAGCCACTCCTCCCCCTTGATGGTCGGCTGCACAAGGAAAAGAAAGACAAAGAAAAAGCCTAAAATCAAGGAGTCAAAGCAAGGAAGAGTAAAGCCTTAATTCAAGGGAAAAAGTTGGTCAACAAAGCCACCAATGCAAGCTAAACTCTCCCCCTTTTTCCTCCACAAAAATCTGGCCGCTTGTCCCCCCTTTCTTCCTTCAATTTTTGGCAGCAAGCAACCCCCATCCCTCCCTTGATTTCGGCTGCAGCTAGAGGAATGGAAAAGATATGGCACAAAGCCATTTTTTGAGGAAAAAGCAAGACAACTAAAGCCTCCTCTTGTCCCTCAAGAAACCCTTTCATTTCTCTTTCATTTCATTGTGAAACCAAGAGAAACTCTTGCTTCTTTTCTCTTCAAGGTTCGGCAGCAAGAGGAGAAGAGAGAGAGAGAGTGAGCCAAAGAGATTTCTTGGGGTTTTTCATCTCATTGGAGCTCGGTTTTGTGAAGAGTGAGCAAGAGAAAAAGTGAGGAAATTTTCATGGGATTTTGGGTAGCAAAACCGTGGCTTAGGGGAGTGAAAAAGGAGATGAAAATCTGGAAATTTTGAGGGGTAAAACCATGCATGAAGTTCGGCTCTTGGAGAGGAAACCAAGAGAAGATTTTGGGTGCCATGGAGGAGCCCAAAGCCGTGAGCCACCAAACAAATAAGAGTTTTGGGATTTTCAAACCCTAACTTGGGTTAAGGTAATTTCTTGAACCAAGCTTGAAATTAAGCTCAAGTTAAGCATTTTTATGGTGATTCAAGTTGGATTTGTAAGGACATAAGTCCACTTTATTTTCAGCCCTTGATTTCGGTGTATGTGCTTGATTAGGGTTAGGATTTGGTTGGCTTATTTGTGATATTTGCTTGCATGATTTTATGCTTGAAAAATGGTTAAGATGCATGCTAGATGTGAGGGTAATGTCCCCTAAGTTTTGGTCAAAAATCTGCCCTAGGGCAGTGGTTGATTGGTTGCTAGAAAAAGGATGAATGTGATGCTTGATGAATGACTGCAAGAGCTAGAAACCATGCAGCCAAGTCTAGGGTTTTCGGCTTGTGTGGGCTGCATGGGTGTGATGGATGGACAAGAATGAATGTATGGGATGTTAGAAACATTGCTTGATTTACGTATAGGCTCCCGATGTGATCGGTCGAGATAGAATCCACGAAATAGGACGTAAACCGGATTAAGCAACCGAAACTGCCATTTCGGAGTCGAAACTGGCCAGTTTCGGGAAAGTAGAATTTTGAGGCCCTTAGAGGCCGAACTGGATAAAAGTTAAACACGAAAGTTGTTCGGAAGGGTTTTTCCTAGATGGTAACACGGACAGTTTTCTAAAATGAGGCTCCAATGGCCTTTGTTTTTACTGAAACCCGTGGCTGATTCCAGACCCAGATTTCACCCAGTTTTTCAGGGTCAGCCACTTTCAAACGAAAACTGATACTAATCTAAGCCGAACTGGATTTTACGCAAAACACAAAAGTTTTAGTATTTTTTGATAGCTACAACTTTCGTGAAGATAAGTTTTTCGGATTACGAACGGATTTTTAAACTTGGTTTGTTTTACGAAGGGTGCGCAGGGAATCCGAAAATCCTAGCACCTTAGTTTTACAAATGCTTTCTAAAATTCGTAAAATTGCCTTTAAACCGTTGTTTAACTATGGAAATTGTTCCAAAGGTAGTTTCCGACCTTAAATGATTTTTATGAAGATCCGTTTTGAAAACATGAATTTTTACAAGTAAAAGTAAGAGTTTTAAGAGTTATTCTTCAACTCTTTCAAGATAAGAAAATAGTGAGATTTTAAAGTATTGAGATCAAATGATTTTAAAGTTGAAAATCTCCTCAACTTTTCCATGTTAAGGAGAGAAATGAGATTTTAAGAGTTTTGGGATTATTCGCCCAAAGTTTTCAAGTTGAAGAAAAATGAAAATTTCCAAGTTAAAGGAAAATAAGATTTTTCAAGTTAAGAAGAGAAGTGGAATTTTAAGGGTTCGGATTCGAAATTCCACATTTTTCCAAGAAGCAAAGAAAATGAGATTTTAGCCAAGTAATTTCAAGATGAAGGAAGTAAGAGTTTTTACAAGCAAATTAAAGGATTTTTGGAAGATAATTATACAATGTTTTCCAAAAATAAAGAAAAGGAGTTTTAAGTAAAATGGGTAAACAAGCCGTCTACGGACGGTAACCGGAATTATATCCGAGCTACGGGGCTAAGCCCAAAGCCCAATGTTAGACCCAAAGGAGGTTAACCTTAGTTGACCACATGTTGACTTGGGTTGACCAAAAGTTTGACCTTTAGGGTTACCCAATATAACCCTAGAGGATACCAAGATTAATGAAATGGGCTAAGACTAGGGTTATTGATGAGATAGTAACTCAATGGATTATGAACCAAGAAAAAAGTAAAGTATAAGCCCATGAAGAAGAAAGTGACCAATCAGGTTTACAAGAGATATTAGAGGGGACATACAACACATACATCTAGGACTGCTCATGGATGTTGGTTAGGATACCAACATCATATATCATGGTTTATGGTAAGATAAGTTAACCTTATCTTACACCTCCTATGAAACAGGAATAGGAACCTGTTGAGATATCGCGAGGAATGTTACGTCAAGAGCGTAGGACCTAACGTAAGTACAAATCTCACCTGTGGTATGGAAAAAAATATAATATATGTTCAAATATGCAATGTCATGTTTAAATGCTATGTTTAAATGCTATGTTTTAAAGATGCTATGTTTTAAATATATCATGTTTTAAATGAGGCCATGATTTAAAGAATTTTAAGTTTTAAAGAATGTCATATTTTAACGATGCCATGATTTAAAGCGGCCATGTTATGTAAAATATGTCATGTGCATTATAAGTTATGATTTTGTGACATCATAAGGTATGTTCACTAATGATAAATCACTTGGTAAAAATACACAAGTAAAGTGTCGTACCAACCTCCCCCAAGGTGGAGGATTTTTATGTTCAAATTATGGATTCACCCTCTCGTTGATGTGGGAGGGTGTAATCACTCATGTTTTCCTAGAGCAGTTAGGGACCTTGCAAATCCTAACTGTATCTGGAGGCGCGCTCTATGTTAGGGTACGTACACTATGGGGCCCATATAAAAGATAAGTACAAGTTAAAAGGAAATGCATAAATGAACATAAACGGTTCATACATATGTTTTTTCATGAAGTATGTTTCAAGATGTTTAAATAAAAATGTTTTGTGAGATCGCGTTTGTACTTGCTGAGCGCAAGCTCATCAGATATATTCCATACTGCAGGTAGAGATATAAAGGCTCGTAGCCTTACTTGGTGGGCTTGGAGATGATGCAGCAAGTGAAGGGCGGTGTGGGATACCACTACGCATAATTTTCCGCATTATGTTTGTGACGTCCCGAACCACCCACTTGACACCCACGCGGGGCCGACCGCGCGGATGCGGGGCGCCGGAACCGTCATATTCATACTTCATACTTACATTACTTGAAAATGCGGAATAAATTTTTTTTTTCTTTTTTTTTTTCTACTTATTTTTTTTTTTGAAACTTCTTTTAAACATCATTTTAAAACTTTCTTTGAACTTCATAATTTGGATTTCATTTTAAAATCTTGACTTGAAACCCATGCACTAAAATTGTGCATTATACCTTGAAACATTTCATACATACATAACATAACTTGACTTTTAACATACATGAAAACTTCATAACTTTAAACATATTGCGGAAATTATTGCGTAGTGGTATCCCACACCGCCCTTCACTCGCTGCATCATCTCCAAGCCCACCAAGTAAAGCTACAAGCTTTTTATCTCAACCTGCAGTATGGAATATCTGATGAGCTGACGCTCAGCAAGTACAAACGTGATCTCACAAAACATTTTCATTTAAACATCTTGAAACATACTTCATCATAAAACATATGCATGAACCATTTATGTTCCATTTATGCATTTCTTTTAACTTTCTTATCTTTCTTATGGGCCCCATAGTGTTTGTACCCTTAACATATAGCGCGCCGCTAGATACAGTTAGATGGGGTTGCAAGTCCCTAACTGCTCCAGGAAAACATAAGTAATTACACCCTCTTACAAAAACGAGAGAGCGAATCCATAACTTTAATATAAAAATCCTCCACCTTGGTGGAGGTTGGTACGACACCTTACTTGTGTATTTTTACCAAGTTTCTTATCATTAGTGAGCATACTTTATGATGTCACTATATCATACATACTTAACATTTCGTTCATAAACATAGTATGGCATCTTTAAAACATGACATCTTTAACACATGGCATATTGAAAACATCTTCAAAACATAACATCTTTAAAGCATTTTAACATATCTTGAAACATAGCATATTTGAACATACATATTATTTTTTCCATACTACAGGTGAGGTTTGTACTTACCTTAAGTCCTACGCTCTTGACCCATCATTCCTCATGATATCTCAACAGGTTCCTATTCCTGTTTAAATCAAAGGAGGTGTAAGATAAGGTTAACTTATCTTACCATAAATCGCGACACATGATGTTGGTATCCTAACCAACATCTATGAGCAATCCTAGATGTGTGTGTTGTATGTCCCCTCTAATATCTCTTGTAAACCTGATTGGTTACTTCCTTTTCTTGGGCTTATATTTTACTTTTCTTGGTTTATAATCCATTGGGTTATTATCCCTTTAATAACCCTAGGTCTTAGTCCATCTCATTGATCTTAGTATCCTTTAGGGTTATATTGGGTAACCCTAAAGTCAACTCTTGGTTAACCCAAGTCAACATGTGGTCAACTAGGGTCAACTCCCTTTGGGTCTAATGTTGGCCTATGGGCTTAGTCCCGTAACTCGGATATAATTCCGGTTACCGTTCGTAATCGGCTTGTTTACCCATTTTTACCTTAAAACTCCATTTCATTATTTTTGGAAAACATTATCTTCCAAAAATCTTATTAATTTGCTTGTAAAAAGCTCTTACTTCATTGCTCTTGAAAATACTTGTCTAAAATCATCACTTTCTTTACTTCTTGGAAAAATGTGGAATTTCAATTCTAAACTCTTAAAAATCCCACTCTCTTCTTGAAAAATCTTATTTTCCTTTAACTTATGGAAAATCTCATTTTTCTCTTTAACTTGAGAGCTTTGGGTGAATAATCCCAAAAACTCTAAAAATTTGTTTTCTTAAAACGGGACTTCATAAAATCATTATGGACTGAAAATCGCCATTGGAACGATTTTCGTAGTCAAAATAACATTTTAGAGGCACTTTACATTTTCTAGAAAACGTTTTTGTAAACCAAAGTGCTGGAAATTCTCGGATTCCCTGAGCAGTCTTCATAAAACCAACCCAGATTAAAAATCCATTCATTTTCTGAAAAACTTGTCTTCACGAAAGTTGTAGCTATGAAAAATGCTAAAACTTTTGTGTTTTGTACAAAACCCAGTTCTGGCTAGATTAGTATCAGTTTTCGTTTGAATGTGGGTGATCCTGAAAAACGGAGTGAAACTGGCTCCAGGAGTGAGCCACGGGTTTTCATGAAAATGAAGGCCTTTGGAGCCTTATTTTAAGATTCTGTTCACGAAGCTCTCTAGTAAAAGTTGTTCCGAACAACTTTGTGTTTTAACTTTTAACCCGTTCGGCCTCTAAGGACCTGATAATTTCACTTTTCCAAAACTGGCCAGTTTCGACTCCGAAATGACAGTTTCGGTTGTTAATCCAGTTTTACGTCTTAGTTCGCGGATTCTAACTCGACCGATCTCATCGGGAGCTTAAACATACATCAAGCAACGTGTCTAACGTCCCATGCATACATTCTTGTCCATACATCATACCCATGCAGCCCTTAAAACCGAAAATCCTAGTCTATGGGTTGCATTGTTCTATCCTTGCATCATTCATCAAGCATCACATACAACATTTTTCTTTCAAGCAAATCAGCCACTGCCTTAGGGCTGATTTGTGACCAAAATTTAGGGGACTTAAATAACACATCTAGCATGCATCCTACTCATTTTTCAAGCATAAAAATCATGCAAGAAACATCATAAAATAAGCCAACCAAACCCTAATCCCTATCAAGCACATACACCGAAAATCTTGGCTGAAAAAGGAGATGGACTTATGTCTTACAAACCCATCTTAAATCACCATAAACATGCTTATCTTGAGCTTAAATTTAAGCTTGGTTTAAGAGGTTACCTTAACCCAAGTTAGGGTTTTGAAAAATCCTCAAAACTTCTTTTGATTCCTCCTTGGTTTGGGGGCTCACGGATTCATCATGCAAAATGGGATCCAAACACTTTTTGTTAGCTTCTTTCTTGCTCATCAAAACCGAGCTTTATAAGATGAGAAATCCAAGTTTTTACTCACCTTTTTCCTTTCTCCATGCTCACGGATTTTTTTGCTCCAAGAAGCACCAAAATCTTTTCTTCTTGGTTCCATGGCTTGCTCCTTGGCTCACGGATTTTGGCTCGACCAAAGGGACCCGAAAATCTTCTTCTTGGCTCATCTCCAAGAGCCGAACTTCACACATGGTTTACCCCATAAAATTTTCCAGATTTTCTCTCCTTCTTTCACTCCCCAAGCTCACGGATTTGTGCCCTAAAAATGGGTCTCCATGGCTCACAAAATCTCTCTCATTTCTTCCCTAGAGCAGCCGAACTTCACCTAGCACAAGCCCTCTTGATTTTTTCCAGATTTCTTCTTCTCTTCCTCTTCCTCTCTCCCACGGTTTTCTTCTGAAAACTAGCAGAGCTTTTGCTGCTTTTACCCAATAAAAGATGGGTCTTTTGGAGTGGTTAATAAAGAGGAAATGAGAAGGGAATGGCCGGTCACAAAGAGGCATGGTGTAACACACCTTTATCCCTTGGGTTTTAGCTTTATCCCTCTCTTGCTTGCTCCCCATGCTGCTGCCGAAAGTGATGGGAGAAGGAAGGGGACAGGCAGCGGTTTTTGAGGAGAAAAGGGGAAGAAGTTAGCTTGCTTTGGTGGTGTTGTGATGTCACACCTTTTTCTCTTGCCTTCCCATGTTTTTTGCCGAAAATGGAGAAGCACAATGGGGCATGTGGGCTGCCGAAAGTTGATGGGATGAATGGGGGAGGTGGGGCTGCCTTGTTGTCCGGATTTTCTGGGCATGTGGCAGCCATGTCCCCACCTTGCTTGTGCTGCCGAAAATTGAAGGAAGCAAGGGGACATGTGGCATGCAAAGGGTGGTTACTTTTCCTTAATTCATGGCTTTCTCACATGCCTTTCTTTTCCTTGTTTTCTTTTCTTTCTTTTCCTCCATGTGATTGCCGAACTTTTGAAGAAGCAACCAAGGGGGAGTAGGTGGGTTTGTGTCCGGATTTTGGGGGAGAGAAACAAGCTCACATGCTACTTTGGTTTAGTTGGAATTGGACTACCATTTAGTTACCAAAACCAAGCCATTTCCTTTCTTTTTCTTCTAGTTGCTAGCCGGCCATTAAGGGAGAAAATGGGGGCTGTTGATGGCTGAAAATTAGGAGAGCCAAGTGGCATCCTTTGGGTGGTAGAGAGGGCTCCACACCTCACCAACTTAGTTCACACTTATTCCCTTAAAATAAGGGTCTTGTTTGCCATTTTTCCTCTTCAAAAATTAATTCTTTTCCTTTCCTTTGTGTCACACAAATATATAAAAATATTGTGCTCCATAATTTTGATCCAAAATTCTTCCTTGTAAAAATTGGACCGAAAACTTTCTTTCTCCAATTTTTCGGAGACCTTTTTGCCCTTTTTATCTTGATTCGGTGTGCTTGATTTCTAGGGTGGTTTTTACGGCTTATTTTTGCTTTCTTGACCATAGAAAGCTTTTTGCAGTCTCTTCTTATACTGCAATTCATCATTTTTCGAGGTCAACATTTTTGACCCGTCCTTGGTCAAACTTTGACTTTTTGGTCAACCTTTGACTTTTTGGTCAAAGTTGACTTTTTTGGTCAAACCTTTGACTTTCTTAAAATTTCATCCTTTTTCATTCTTTTTCTTTCCTTTTCGTCCTTTTTGACTCAAAATGCCGTTTTACCAACCTCGGCATTTTTTTCCGAGTCTCGTAGCCGGTTTAAAAGAAATTCTAACCTTAGCTAGTAAAATTACGAATTTCACATGTGATTCATAATTTTTCATGAAAACATCTCATAAACATAACATGCGGACTTCTAATTTCTAATAAAAAGAGAAATCGTAAGTCCATGAAAATTCCGGGTATTACAATGTTATGTTTAAGATATGAAGTTTTTCATGTATGTTTAAAATGTCAAGTTAAGTTATGTATGTATGTAATGTTTTCAAGCCACGATTTTAAGATGAAGTCTCAAGTTTTAAAAGAAAGAGAAGTTTAAGCAATCAAGTTTTAAAAGAAGAAAAAAAAATTTTATTCCAAATTTTCAAAGTATAGTAAGTTATGTATGAAGGTGACGGTCCCCCGCTCGCGTGGTCGGTCCCACGTGGGTAGGTCGGGGCGTCACAAAACTTTTCAAAGTTCCTACTGGAAAAACCATAATATCGTTCGAGTGATGCATCGAAAGGTATACTTAAAATATCCAACTACTTCTTGGATAGTAGAAGCTTTTCTCATTGCTTCAAACTTTTCTTCCCTAGCACAAGAGCATAATCGTAATTCTTAGGAATATCTAAACTTCCCGTCAAGTTCATAGTCATCAATCTTATCTCTTATTACTACTCTAGCGATTATCATTGCAACTTAGGAACTACAGTTGCAAGATAGACTTCTATGAAATTTTGGTTTTGTCGTTCCTGCGACAAACCAACTTCTAGTTCTAATTCTATCACTCATGCTCCATTCATATCTTGACATATCCTACTAGAGATTTCTCGCAATCTCTTCATATCATATCATGAACATAGCGTATCTACCATGCTTTCTCTGCGTAACATAACGTAGCCTGGAAATGCGTCCTTGCAGCACATCATCGGAAAAGACTCTCCATTCCGTGAAACCATTGCTTCGGGTCCTATCGAAGATGCGGAGCTCCTCCTCCATTCCTCGGAATGCCAACGTAGCCTTATTGTCCCTTTCGATCCTAACAAATCTAACCTGGGTTTAACATCGGGTACATATCTTTATAATAATCTTATAAACACAGAGTAAGAAAACAACTTACAAAACTGTGGCACTGGCGGCAGAACTGTGAAACTGGATGGCAGAAAACCTTCGCTCTGATACCAAACCTGTAACACCCCCAAATTCACGTAGGGCCTATTACGTAAACTTGGGTCGCTACCTTACTTACTTAACTTAAACCTTACCCAATTTTTAGAGTAAATTTTTATTTCTCTTTTTTTAAAAATCGTAACTTGAAAACATTGCATAAAACATAAACCTTAAACTTAAACTTAAACATAAACTTAAAACTTATTCTTATTCATAAACCTTAACTTCTTCATATGTACTCACTCGAGTACCGAGCTTTCACCTATAAGGAAAGCTACCATACTTAAACATAACATAAACCGTGGACCAGACCCGACCTAATGCGGATCGGTACAACACGAGGCAACTCGCTTGCCATACATACTGAAACTATACCATACATACATAAAACATAATGTAAACACATTTTTCATTTCAAACATATTTTGGAAACCCGTAGCGGTGTCCATTCCCACATTTCACAGTCCGTAGCGTCATTTTTCCATAGCCTTGCATCAGGTATTGCCGGTATGTAGCTCACCTACAGTATGAACGTAAGTAGTGAGCTAAAACTCAGTAAGCACAATATTCAATCCGCATGCAAATGAAAGTGTAAATATACATGAACCAATTATGATTTCTTATTAATCAATTATGGTTCCCTATTAACTTAACTCTATACCATGTGCGCATGTACTGTGGTAAATAACCATGGAGTGGTTGAATGCGGTCCGTCCAATCCAACTCAAACCATGAAACAAGACGTTTAACATGAAGTAGTGGAGGCAGCCAATCCAATCCAAGTCAAACCATGGAACATACCATTTGAACCCACCACGGAGGCAAGCCAGTACAGCACAACAATTTTTACTTAACTTGTCTCGTAACTTAAGAACTTGTTCTTACCATATAATTCCTTATCAGTGAGCATGCTTCGTGATGCTACGCTATCAAACATATAACATAACATACCTTATCATAACATACTATCTCATACCTTAACGTACATGATTTACTGCATCGTATCATAAACGTCATAACATAACATACCTTCTTCATAACTTAACATAACATACCACATCTTAACATAAAACATGGGCATACTGCATCGTAACATTTCATCGTAACCTACCACATCATAACATAACCATACTACTTCATAGCATCATAAATCATGAAATGCCATTCATGATTTCTTAAAAACATCTTAGGCAAACAAACATGTGTTCATGCTGTAGGCGGAGTTGTACTTACCTTCCGTCCTATGCTCTTGATTTATTGTCCCAACTAATGCTGTTCCTCTTCCGGGCACAACTGCAGGTTCGATCCTGCTCGATAAAGGACATAGTCTAATTTAAACTCATAAAATGTTGGTGACCTAACCAACATGCTTACCTTACATGGTCTTGGTTGTATGTCCCTTTGTGCAAAATGTCTTACTTGGTTACATTGGATAACCTTGTGTACTAAGCCCATAACATACCATTAGGGTTAGATCATCTTTCAACCCTGGGCTTCATCCTTAATCCACAAATTATCGGGTTAAATCCATTAACCCTTTAGCTTAGTTTAATCGGTATCCTTTAGGGTTACATTGGATAACCCTTAAGGCCAAACTAAATCAATGTCATTAGTCAACCAAAGTCAACTATGGTTAACTCCGGTCAATTACGGTCAACTATGATCAACCCCCCAATAGGTCAACCTTTGGGCCTCGGGCTTGACCCGGTAACTCGGGTATAACTCCCGGTTACCTTTCGTAAACTAATCGCTTGCTATACTCTAGCTTGAAAAATTCCTTTTCCTTACTTGGAAAATTCGTAATTTAACTTTAACAATCCTTCTCTTAAATCATAAAAATCCAAACTCTTGGATTAGTGCTTTATAAAATCATTTGAGGTTGAAAACTGCCCTTGGAACAGTTTTCCATAATGAAAACAGTAGTTTGGAGAAGAAAAACAGTTTTCTAGAAAACATTTGTAAAACTAAGGTGCAGGAATTTTCGGATTCCCTACGCACCCTTCATAAAACGATCCCAGTTTAAAAATCCGTTCGTAATCTGAAAAACTTGTCTTCACAAAAGTTGTAGCTCTCGAAAAATACTAAAAGTTTTGTGTTTTGTAAAAATTCCAGTTCGGCCTAGATTCGTACCAGTGTTTGTTTGAACTGGCTGACCCTGAAAAACTGAGTGAAAACTGGGTTTGGGGATCAGCCACGGTTTTTGGGGAAAACGGAGGCCATTGGAGCCTCAATTCGAGAATCCGTGCACGTGGCCCCCTAGAAAAAGTCATTCTGGACAACTTTCATGTTTTACATTTTTCCCAATTCAGCCTCTAAAGGCCTTATATTTCACTTTTCCAAAAACTGGGCAGTTTCTATCCGAATCTGCCAGTTTTTGTGCTTACTTTGTTTTACGTGTCCTATTTCGTGGAACTAACTCAACCGATCACGCGGGAGCCTAAGTAACCAACATACAGCGTTATCTAACGTCCCACATGAACCGTCATGCAATTCTAACGTAGCCATGCAACCCAAAACAAATCTGCACTAACCTAGGGTTGCATGAACTAGAGTTTGCATCACATCTCATTCAACCATTCCATTCCATACCATGGCTAGCTCTAACATCCTAGCAAGCAAGCCACAACCGGCTGCACTAAAACAGAGGACATACCAACCATAAAGCTATGCAATCCTAGCATGCAAGCAAGCATACACTTATAGCAAACAAGCATAAACCAAACCATAGCCAAACCACCCTTGACAACACCCTAATCAAGCACCACACCTAGTCTAGGGCATTAACCATAAAACTTGAGTTTATGCTCTTACAAACCATGCTTGGAAATACACTTAAATTTCCCAATTAAAGCTTAAACCAAAAGCTTAGGGTTATAGGGTTTACCTCTAGAATTTTGGAAGTTGGTTCAAGCTTGGATCCAAACTTCCCTTACTCCCCCTTGGCTGCCATCACAACCGGATTCCCCCTCCTAATGGGGTTCCAATTTTCAGCCATACACAAGAAAACACACATATAAATATCCCATCGAAATTGCATGGAAAAACACTAGGGTTTGAGGGAGTTTTACCTTAGCTAACCGTAGAGATGGGTTAGGGTTGGTAGATCAAAAATTCTCCCTCCCTTGGCTCATCTTTTCCCACGGTTTTACTCTCCAATCACTTGGCTTTGCCCTCTAAATGGGCACCAAAATTTTTCACCTCCCTTGGTGATTTCTTGCAGTCAAAGCCGCACTCCCTACAGCCCAAATCCTTCACTTTTCCTTTCCTTTTTTTTCTGCACATCCTAGCCGAACCCACTAGCTCACTTAGGCACCAAAAATCTTTTTGGTTTCTTGGTTGGTGATTTCTCACCCACTCGGCCACTCTTTCCATTTTTTCCACTGAAATTTCTCTCCTTTTCTTCCTCTCCCTCACTCGGCCACTGCCCAGAAAATTGGCCCCAAATTTATAGATTTTTCCCCCTTGGCTCTAGCTTCAAAACCGAGCACATCAAGCTAGCCTCCCATGGCTTTTTCAACTTTTTCTCTTATCTCTTTCTTGATTTCTTTTGCTCGAATTTTTTGGGAGAGTATTTGGCCAGAGGTTGGCTGATTTCCTGGAATTTTCCAGCACCAAAATCAGCCCATATGCATGGGTATTTATAGGCACATGAAACTTTGTGAAAATTAGAATTTGACCCCAAAAGTTTTAATATATTAACCCTTGCCCCACAAGGTGGCCGGCCAAAAGCTTGGAGAGCAAGGCTAGGATGACATCATCGCTTACATCATCGCTTAAATCACCAAATTTCCAAAATTTACACTTTTGCCCCAAAAGCTAGAATTCTTGCAAAATTGCCCCCTAGGTGGCCGGTTGCTTTCTTGGTGAACAAGCCAAGCTTATCTCATCTTGATGACATCACATGCTTACATCATCAATTTTCTAAAATTTACACTTTGGCCCCAAAAGTGAAAATTCTTGCATTTATGCCCCCTAGGTGTCATTGGCTGGTCATTTGCTTGCTTTCCAAGCAAATGACATCATCTTGATGACATCATGTGATTACCTCATGCTTACATCACATAGTTTCAAAAATTATATTTTTGCCCCTAAAGACAAAATATTTGCATTTTCACCCCTATAGGTGGCCGGCCTCTAGCTTGTCTTGCAAGGCAAGTTATTGCCTCATTGTGACGTCATCTTGATGACATCACCATGCTTACATCATCAATTTTCTAAAATTTACACTTTTACCCCATAAGTGAAAATTTTGACATTTTTGCCCCTGCATGTGACTGGCCTTAATGGGTTACTTGGTGAACAAGTTTTCCATATTTTCAAGTCCTTTTTGCCCTTGACCTCTACTAGGTGTGCTTGATTTTCTAGGGTGATTTTAAAGTCTACTTGAGCTATTTCGCCCATACTGACATATTTTATAGTATTTTCCCATACTGCATCATACAATACTGTCAAGTCAACTCGTTGACCACTTTTGGTCAAACTTTGACTTTCTTGGTCAAATTTGACTTTTTTGGTCAAACTTTGACTTTTCTGAAATTACGTCCTTTTTCGTCCTTTCCAACTTGAAAGAGCGTTCGCTAACCTTAACAACCTATTTTGAGTCTTATTGAGTCATAAGATCTCAAAAAAAGTATCAAAAACTCTTAACCGAGCTTTTCCGTAAATATCTCAACACGTGCACATAATTCCTTCGAAAAGGAAATGGTAACATGAAATTTCTAGGTATTACACTTATTAACCTAAATATTGTGCTTGATTTTTCTAGAGTGGTCCCGTACCTTATTCTTACATTTTCATCTGTGATGACGGTTTTTCACAGTATGATTTGCATACTGCTTGTTATATTGCAGTACCGTCGTAATCATGCCTTGAATCATTCTGGTCAAACTTTGATCAGAATAAAATCATAAATTCTTATTCTGCCTTTTCCCTAAAAGGCCTCATACTTAGCTAAGCAAATTATTTATTGAGTCTCATAGCTAATTGAACAAGAACTCAAATATTTACCGATAATAAAATTATGAATTTCATATTGATATTCATAATTTTCATGAAACATTATATAAACACATAGTACGGACTTAAATTTCTTTATGTACATGAAAATCATGAGTCCGTAAAAATTTTTGGTTATTACAATCCACACTCTTTAAAGAATTTTCGTCGTCGAAAATTAGAATAATTCTGGGTGGCTTTTCTTCATATCCTCTTCACGTTCCCATGTTGCTTCTTCAATCTCATGATTTCGCCATAGAACCTTAACTAGAGGTATAACTTTGTTCCTTAGCACCTTTTCTTCCTGTTCCAAAATTCGAATCGGTTTTTTCTCATAAGTCAGATCCTTGTAAACCTCAATTGGTTCATGATTGAATACGTGTGATGGATCCGAGATATATTTCTTTAGCATCGACGCATTTGTGCACATATGCTAATTCTTGGGGCAAAGCCAATTTATAGGCCACATTCCCAATTCTTTCAAATATTTCAAATGGCCCTATCTATCTTAGACTTAATTTTTTCTTTCCGAATCTCATGACTCCTTTGAATGGAGCAACTTTGAGGAATACTGAGTCCCCTACTTGGAATTCTAGCGGCCTTCTACGTTTGTCGGCATAACTCTTTTGTCGACTAAATGCAGTTTCCATCCGTTGACGTATAAGTTTTACGGCCTCAGTGGTTCTCTGAATAAAGTCCGTAGACACAAGTTCTTTCTCTTTTGTTTCGTACCAATGGTCTGGAGATCTACATCTTATCCCATAAAGAGCTTCATAAGTAGCCATTCCAATTGAAGCTTGGAAACTGTTGTTGTACGAGAACTCAATCATAGGAAGCTTCTTATCCCAAGTTCCTTTTGTAATATCTGGTTTTCATGACTACTAATTCTTGTAAAGAATTAATACATGTGCAGTTTATGCAATTATATGAAAAAGTTCAGTCCAGAACTTTCAGATATGTTTTGTGGGTTTTTATAGCCTAAACAGGCTTAAAACTGATATTTCGGACGATAAGAAGTGAAAACTGATCATTTTATGAAAAGTCAAAATTTTGACCGAAAAGTCAACCGTTGACCCGAAAAGTCAACGTTTGACCAAAATAGTCGAAATCGAGTATTATGAATTTTAAGATCAGTTTTTCACGCAAAAGACTACCGAAACTCATTATTCTTAACAGATAAAGAAAATGAGACTTCGGATGCTTGTTTTTCAAATCCGGCGATTTTTCTAAGCTCATAGGGCAAAAAGGGCTTGAGAAAACGAGAAAAAGATTTTTCGACCCGAATTCCCGACGGCACGTCAAAAATCCAAAAACTGTAAAATAATATTTACAGTGTTGGAATTTAAATTTTTGAACTCAACATTTTAAGATTTTCAGTCCAAAATACACTGTTTTGTTCAAGAAAGTTCAAGAACAAAGTTTGATCTTATCCTCTTGATGTGGTGGCCCAATAAGCTTGTGACACTTGTCCCTAGTAAGCTAGAACATTTATGAACACCTTTATCTCCCCTAGCTTGGTCGGTTTTCCTTGTGGAACAAGGCCAAAGAATTGAAAATTTAGGGGTCAAAATATGATTTCCAAAAGCTCTTCATGAGCTCTATAAATAGCTCTCCTCTTCCTTGTTCATTTTAAAAGAAAACTCTAGCCAACCTCTTGCAAAATTTCGGTAGAAAATCCGAGAGAGAGAGGAACCAAGAGAGAGTTCGAAAATTTGAGAACCAAAACTCCACCAACCTTCGGGTAGAATAGAAACCGAGAGAAAGAAAAAAAAAATTTTTCTGGCTAGCTTTGGTGTAGCCACTGCCGTGAGTCTTGAGTGCAGGGGAACCGAGTGAAAGCCAAAATTTTCAAAGGAAAATTTGGGGAAAAAGGTTCGGGTGGCTAGCCGAGCCTTAGGAAAGAGCTTGGGTAAGTTTGAGTGAAGTTTGGAGACTTGTGGGTGTCTCTAGAAGAGCTTCGGGTGGTGAAGAAGAAAGAGGAAAAAAATTTTTCCAACTTTGGTCCAAGGACCCCTAGTGACCGAGCAAGCCAAGGAAACCAGCCCTAGGGACCATCGGCTTGGTGCTTGGTGCGCCAAGGAGCTGCTACCGTGAGGAGGAACCAGGGACAGCCTAGGAGCCATTCGGATTAGCCAAACCCTAGGCCGAAATCCACATCAAGGAAGGTAAAACCCTAAACGTTTTCTTCAAGTTTTCAAATTAATTTTTAAAGCTTGATTTATGTGTATTTTGTGCCAAAGGGATGTAAGGGCATAAGCCCATGTGTATGTTTTAAATTTGTGCCCTATGTGCTTGTGTGTGTGTTACCGGGTGTGAGCTAGGGAGGCCGAGTGCCTTGGCTGGCCAGCCGTGGGCTGTGTGTGCGTGTGTGCAGGCAGCCGAGTGGGCTGGTGAGACCAGCCGGGTGTTTGGCTAGTACAGCCGGGTGTGTGTGGCTGTGTGTGTGCGTGTGTGTGCCGAGTGCAGGTGGCCGAGTGGGCTGGTGAGACCAGCCGGGTGCTTGGCTGGTGCAGCCGTGTGTGCGTGCGTGGCCGTGCGTGTGTGGGCTGGTGGCCATGTGTGCAGGTGGCCGTGAGGCCAAGGGAGGCTAGCCGAGTGGTTAGGTGGACCACAAGGCTGCCTTGGCCGGTTGTTTGCTATTGGTTGCATTTAATTTTATGTTTGTTTGATGATAGAATGCATGTTAGGATTTTAGGCCTTATGTCCCCATAGATTAATTTTATGTATGCTTGTATGGTTTAATTTTTATGAATTAAGTATGTTAGATTGACTAAGTGTATGTATGTTAGTGGAACCATGCAATCCCTAGGCAATTTAGGCTCGGGTTTGTGGATTGCATGAGCTCGTGAGATTGGCTTGGCTAGCCATGAGAGAACGTTAGATACGCTGCATGTTTGAACCTAACTCCCGCAGTGGGCGGTCGAGCTAGAACCAACGTCTTAGGCCGTAACAACTTGACTAAAAACCGAAACTGCCTCTCGGGTTCACTGGGGACAGTCTCGGGAAAACATCCCAGTTTGGAGATAGAGGCCGAATTGGCCAAAACGTAAAACACGAAAGTTGTAGATTAGGGTGTTTACTAGGGGGTATCGCGGGCACTTTGCCAAAATAAGGCTCCAAAGGCCTAGTTTTATGCAAAAAACCGTAGGTGGGTCAGAAGACCCAGTTTTCAAGTTAAGTTCGGTTTTGATTTAAAACTGACTTCAAATGGTAAGGAATTTGAAAATGTGTAAAACACGAAAGTTTTAGACCTCCTCAAGGGCTAGAACTTTCGTGAAGAAAACTTTTTCCGAATCAAAACAGATTTTTAACTACAACCTAAAATCTGAAAACGGTGCAGGGTTCAACATAATCCTGTACCCGAATTTTGTAGAACCAACTTAGGAAAAATCATTTTCGGACATAACACGTTGTTTTAAGCACGGAAACTGTCCCAAAAGCAGTTTCCGACCCCTTACCACTTTATGAAAAATTAGGCCAAGATTCAAGCAAATTTTTAAAAGGACAAGTCAAGGAAGTTAAGTTTTAAGTTAAGTTTTTATGAAAAAGTTTTTAAGTTAAGATTTTCAAGTCAAAGGAATTTTAAGCTAAGTTTTGAAAAGAAAATAGAGAACACATGGTAGCCAGGATTCAGACCCCGAATTACCAGGCCTCGCCCCAAGGCCCAGAGTTGACCTGACAGGGTTGACTTTAGCTCACATAAAGGTTGACTTCGGTTGACCAACAAGATAACGAGTTCTTATACAAGCCCAAGGGTAGGTGATCGACCTAACCCAATATTTTCAAAATGGGCTAAGTATACAACACGATTTTTCATATAACCCTCTTTGGGTTACAAGAAGCTTTACGTTAGGGGGACATATAGCCAAAAATCCGTAAAAATGTTGGTTAGTACCAACATACGATAAAATGAAGTTGGAGACTGATGTACAACTTTCCATCAAGCAGGAGGGACTCTGCAGCAGAGCCTGGACGAGGATCTGCATAACAACTAGGAGAATAGACGGTAAGTACAACACCGTCTACAGCACAAGCTAATAGGATTAGACTCGATGATGTGCTATATGTTATAAGCTAAGTATATGGATATATGCTAAGTTAAGATAAGATAAGAAAGAACCCAGACATAAGAAATGTATGCTCACACGTAAGCAAGTTCAAGTAACAAAGATAAATACCGTGTCGTACCACCCGCACCAGGTCGGGTCGGACTATGAATTGAACTGGAATTGGTTTGGCCGCCCCAGACAATTCATTAGTCGCGCGCCGGATACGAACACGTAGACGAAGGGCCCATAAGGTATAATGAAAGATAATGAAGCATAAAATGACCCATGCATGCTAAGTGATTCATGATAAGTATAAGTATGCTATGTATATTAAGTATGCTAAGTATGCTATGTATGTTGTATGTATGCTATGTTTATGATATGTTGCGCTAAGTTATTGTTTGTTAGAGTTATATTGTTGCTTTTTGTTTCACGGCCTAGGAGTTGTACTTACTGGGCCTTAAGCTCACTGTTTTAAGTTTGTGCTGTAGGTAAGTCGCCTGTCAGCTGATCTTGATGCAATGGGGAGTAGCGGTCAAGCAAATGTAAAATCGTGGTATATGGAGCTGCTACGCCTTTTTGTGTGGTAAACACGTACAAAGACAAGAACAGTTTTCTAAGTAATATTTTATATGTTTTTGCTTAAGGACAATGTTTTAAATTTGTGTACATAGTTTTGTGTATAAAAAAAAAAAAAAAATCCGCTGTATTTTCAAGCTAAGTATGCAAGCAAGTTTTAAGCATGTATGTATGAATGTAAGTAAGGGTAACGGCCTACGCTAGGTGGGGCGTTACACCTTTGAAGTCCATCACGCATGCTCGTAACATATCTTTTAGAGTTTGAATGGTCCTTTCCGATTGTCCATCTGTCTGAGGGTGAAAAGATGTGCTAAATGTAAGCTTTGTACCCATTGCTTGATGTACACTTCTCCAAAATATAGAGGTGAAATGACCATCATGATCTAAGATAATCAATTTTGGAATCCTATGATAGAGAGCGATCTGCGCAACATATGCTCCACTAGCTGGTCTACTGAAAAGCTAAGTTTGATGGCTAAAAAGTGCATGGATTTCGTCAATCGATCAACAATCACCCAAATAGAATCATTGCCGCTGGGAGTTCGGGGTAGACCAATCACGAAATCCATCGTCACTTGGTCCCATTTCCATTATAGGATGGAAATTTTCAGCAATTCTCTCCCTGAATGTTGATGTTTAGCCTTCACTTTCTGACACATGAGGCATTTACTGGCAAATGTGGCAACTTCATTCTTCATTTTGGGCCACCAAAAACTTTCCTTCAAGTCTTTGTACATTTTTGCGGCTCTAGGATGAAGGGAATATGGAGTCTCATGAGCTTCTTTCATGATATGATTCTTCAACTTGTCCTCATTAGGAATGCATAATCTATCTTTTCGATAGAGTATACCATCATCAGAGATGTTGAAATTTGACTCCTTTCCTTCTAAGACTTCATTTCTTGTCCTAAGTAGTGAGGTGTCTACTTCTTGACGCTCCTTCATACCATCCAAAATGGTAGGTTGGAAGTTTAGGGCAGCTAAACTTCCCGTAATAAGCTCAATTCCAGCTTCTACTAGTTCTTTCTGGAGAGGCTCAATTAAGGACTGAATTGACATCAACGGGAGGACGACTTCCGACTAAGGGCATCGACTACTTTGTTAGCCTTCCCAGGGTGGTAACAGATGTCTATATCATAATCTTTTACCAGTTCAAGCCATTTTCTTTGTCTCATATTGAGCTATTTCTGGGTGAAGATATACTTCCTGTAACGCCCCCAAATCCACGTAGGGCTGATTACGCGAACTTGGGTCGCTACCTTACTTCTACTTGCTTAACTTAAAACTTGAAGAAAAGTGCGGAAATTTTTTTTTTTTTCTTTTAAAACTTCTTTTGAAACTTCAAAAGACTTAACTTCATTTTAAAAATCATGATTTGAAAACTGCTCATGCATAAAACACAAAACCTTAAACTTAATCTTAAACATAAACTTAAAACTGATTCTCATTCATAAAACTTAACTCTTTACTATGTACTCACTCGAGTACCGAGCTTTCACCCTTGAGGAAAGCTACCATACATAAACTTAATCTAAACCGTGGACCAGACCCGATCTAAAGCGGACCAGTACAACACGAGGCAACTTGCTTGCCATACTTACTGAAACTGAAACTGAATGTACATACTGAAAACGTAATGAAAACTCATTTTCATTTTAAACTAATTTTGGAAAGCCCGTAGTAGTCCATTCCCACGTTTCACAATCTGCTGCGCCATCTCTCCACAGCTTGTATCAGGTATTACCGGTAGGTACCTTACCTACAGCATGAACGTAAGTAATGAGTTAAAAAGCTCAGTAAGCACAACATCCTATCCGCATGCAACTAGATGCACGAAAACGTGAACCAATTATGATTTATTATAACATAAATTATGGTCTCTCTACTGATCTTATCTTACTACTATACCATGTGTGTATGTACTTAGGTACGTAACCATGGAGTGATTGAAGGCGGTCCGTCCAAACCAACTCAAACCATGAAACACACAGTTTAACATGGAGTAGTGGAGGCAGCCCTTCCATATCAAGTCAAACCATGGAACATGTCGTTTGAACTTACCACGAAGGCAAGCTAGTACAACACAACATGTCCTACTGTACTTATCTCATACCTTACCATGTGACTTATTAATAGTGGACATGCTTCGTGATGCCACAAATCTAACATAAAACACAACATGCTATACATACTAACTTATCACTTAACGTGGATGACATACTGAATCTTAACATATCAACATACTGCATAACATGAACTTACTGCATAACTTAACATACATACTGCATAGCTTAACATGAAACATACTGCATACTGAACATGAACTTACATGGCATACTTACTGCATAACATAACATATAACATACTGCATACTTATCATGAAACATACTGCATGACTTAACACATAAACATACTGCATACTGAACATCATAAATCATGAAATCCCATTCATGATTTCTTAAACACATCATATGCAAACAAACATGTGTTCATGTTGTAGGCGGAATTGTACTTACCTTTCCGTCCTACGTTCTTGCTTAACTGTCCCTGCTAGTGCTGTTCCACTCTTGGTACAGCTGCAGGTTCTGCCTGCTTGACATAGGACATGATCTACTTAAACTCGTGAAAATGTTGGTAAACTAACCAACATGTTTACATGATCTTGGTTGTATGTCCCCTTATGTGCAAAACGTCTAACTTGGTTACCAACGGTAACCTGGCGTGCTAAGCCAAAACTAAACCTCTAAGGGTTGCTTATCTTAATCTGAACTATCGGGTTATATCTGACAACCCTTTAGCTGAGCTTAACGGTAACTCTTAGGGTTACTTTGGATAACCCGTAAGGATAAACTAACTCCATACTATTAGTCAACCAAAAGTCAACCATGGTCAACTTTGGTCAACTACAGTCAACTATGGTCAACCCCCTATGGTCAACCTTTTGGGTCTCGGGCTTGACCCGGTAACTCGGGCATAACTCCCGATTACCATTCGTAAACTAAACGTTGGCTATAAACTTGCCTGAAAAAAAATCACTTTTCCATACTTGGAAAAACTTAGGGAATAAATCCCAAAATTTCATTTTTCGTGTAAAAATTCTTGACTTAATTCATAAAATCCAAACTCATAGATTTATGCTTCGTAAAATCATTTTAGGTTGAAAATCGTCCTTGGAACGATTTTCCGAGTCAAAACACTCGTTTAAGGTTGAAAAACCATTTTTCTAAAAACACTTGTAAAACTTGTGGTGCAGGAATTTCGGATTCCTTGAGCACCCTTCATAAAACAATTTTCGTTTTAAAATCGGTGCGTAATCTGAAAAAGTTTTCTTCACGAAAGTTCTAGCTCTCGAAAAATTCTAAAACTTTTGTGTTTTACAAAACTTCTAATTCGGCCTAGAATCGTACCAGTTTTGAGTCGAAACTGGCTGACCCCTGAAACTGGGTCTGGGGACGTAAAAAGTTTGGCCACGGGTTTTGGCATTTTTGAAGGCCATTGGAGCCTTATTTTGGAAAACGACTCGCGTGCCCCCTAGGAAAAGTTGTTTCGGATAACTTTCGTGTTTTACGTTTTCCCAAATTCGGCCTCTAAAGGCCTGTTATTTTTTGTTTACAAAAACTGGGCAGATTAATCCGAACCTGCCAGTTTCGTGCTTACTTGATTTTACGCGTCCTACTTCACGGAATCTAACTCAACCGATCACTCGGGAGCCTAAATGAACAACATGCACGTTAACTAACGTCCCACATGTGTTGACATGTCATCCCCTCGTGGCCATGCAAACCAAATCCGGAACTACTAAACCTAGGTTTGCATGCATTCTAGGGTTGCATCACATAAACATAAGCCATTCATGCAACACAAAAAGCTAGGCCTAACCTCCTAGCAACTTAGCCACTTACGGTTGCACCTAGAGCAGGGACTATACCAACCATACAACCATGCAAACCATGTATTCATGCAAGCATAAAACCATATCACACATGCATAACTAAGCATAACTAACTAACTTGCAAATCACCCTAATCAAGCATCACACATCCTAGCTAGGGCATCACAAAATTAATTGAGCTTAGGCTCTTACATTCTTGCTTGAAAATACATCATAAATCTCCCAATTTAAAGCTTGAACCAAAAGCTTTAGGGTTAGGGCTTTTTACCTCAAAATCCAGAAGTTGGTTCACCTAAGGGAGCCAAACTTCCATGCTTGCTTGGCTGCCCTTTGCAGCCGAAATTCTCCCACCAAATGGGCTCCAAATTTCCGGCCATGCATACACAAACATAATCATAATTATCCATCAAATCTTGCACGGAAATATACCAAAGTTTGAAGGAGTTTTACCTTTTCTTTCTCTTGCTCACTCATGGCCGAAACACTAGCTCCCTTAAGGCACCAAAAATCTTTTTGGTTTCTTGATTGGAGTTTCTTCTCCCACTCGGCCATTCTCCAATTTTTTCTCAAAAATTTCTCTTCCTTGCTCATACTCGGCCATAGCCCAAAAAAAATGGGTCTCCCATTTTTTTTTCTTCTCTTGGTTCCTAACTTGAAACCCGAACACCACTAATTCCAATCTCCCTTGGATTTTCAATTTTTTTCTTGGTTCTTTCTCTCCATTCTCCCTCTCGGATTTTTCTGTAGAAAAGTGGGCAGAGTCTAGCTGATTTTCTGCAATTTTTCAGCCCAAAACCGACCTCTATTTATAGGCAAATGCAAACTTTCCAAAAATTACATTTTAGTCCCTAAACTTTGAAAACTTCAACCCTTGTTCCACAAGGTATGAGGTGGCCGGTCAAGACTTGGAGAGCAAGCAAGGGATGACATCATTGCTGACCTCATGGATGACCTCATCGCTTACATCACCAAATTTCTAAAATTTACACTTTTGCCCCAAAAACTAGAATTCTTGCAAAAATGCCCCCTAGGTGGCCGGTTGCTTTCTTGGTGTTCAAGCCAAACTTATCTCATCATGATGACATCATCTTGATGACATCATGTGCTTACATCATCAATTTTCCAAAATTTACATTCTGACCCCAAAAGTGAAAATTCTTGCATTTATGCCCCTAAAATGTCATAACCGGTTATTTTGCTTGCTTTTCAAGCAATTGACATTCTCTTCATGATATTATGTGATTTTCTCATACTTAAATCACATATTTTTGAAAATTACATTTTTGCCCCGAAAGACAAAATCTTTGCAATTTCACCCCTTAGGTGGCCGGTCCTTTACTTGGCTTGCTAGGCAAGTCATTGCCTCATTGTGACATCATCTTGATGACATCACCATGCTTACATCATCAAATTTTCAAATTTTACACTTTTACCCCAAAAGTGAAAATTTTGACATTTTTGCCCCTGCATGTGACCAGCCCTAATGGGTTACTTGGTGACCAAGTTTTCCATATTTTCATGTCCTTTTGCCCTTGACCTTAACTAGGTGTGCTTGATTTTCTAGGGTGGTTTTAAAGCCTATTTGAGCTGTCACGCCCATACTGACATATTTTACAGTATTTTCCCATACTGCATCATGCAATACTGTCAAGTCAACCCGTTGACCACTCTTGGTCAAACTTTGACTTTCTTGGTCAAATTTGACTTTTTCGGTCAAACTTTGACTTTTCCGAAAATACATCATTTTTCGTCCTTTTCGACTTGAAAGGGCGTTTTCTACCCTTAAAAACCTATTCTGAGTCTTATTTAGCCATAAGATCTCGTAAAACGTATGAAAAACTCTTAACTGAGTTTTTTCGTAAACATCTCAACATTTGTACGCAATTCCTTCGACGAGAAAATGGTAACATGAAATTTCTAGGTATTACAATTTACCTTCCTTAAAAAATTTTCGTCCTCGAAAATTCGGATATTTCTATGTGACTTTTCTTCAAAATCCACCATATCCACCATATCCTCATACTTATCACACTTACTTGCTTTCATACTTTCTTACATACTATCATGCTTATCATACATACTCTCATACTACTGTATTTGCTTTCCTTTCTTACTTGTCATACTGCATACTTACATACTTACATACTTTCCTTTTCTACTGCATCACAAGAACTATTTACGTAAAAAGTTGAGCAAGTATTTCTGATACTTGTCACATTTTGAAAACATATCACATATAGCTTGTTCATATTTGAAAAGCTTATCGTAAAATTTTTTTTTTTCCATACTTGGAAAATACTTCGTACCATACTTTCAATACTCTTTCTGGAATATAATTTCTTTCTTAAAACTCGATCCTATGCTATTAGAACCCTTTACTTTCTGTAATGGCCCCTTTCTTGGACGTGTCCTCAAGGTTTGCGGCCTTGCATAATAGCTCCTAACTCGGAACTTTTATACTAATGACAGCTCCTATCTTGGAATGTCTTTCTAAACGTGAAGGGGTTCTATTAACATAAGATCATAGCTTAATCATTTCTTCTGAAAATATTGTCTTTGAAACTTTCCAAAGTTTATTCTGGAAAAATCATAATATCGTTCGAGTGATGCATTAAAAGGTATACTAAAATATCCAACTACTTCTTGGATAAAAGAAGCTTTTCTCATTGCTTCAAACTTTTCCCTCATAACACAAGGGCATAATCGTAATTCTTATGTATATCTATACTTTCCATTATCTCATAATTTCCCTTAACCGGGGATCAAACTTATCTCTTATTGCTACTCTAGCAATTATCATTGCAACTTGGGCACAACAGTTGCAAGATAGACTTCTACGAAATTTGGTTCTGTCGTACCCACGACAAACCAACTTCTAGCTTTTACTTCTATCACTCATACTCCATACATATCTTAACATATCCTACTAGAGATTTCTCGCAATCTCTTCATATCATATCATAAACATAGCGTCTCCACCATGCTTTTGCTGTGCAACTCCGATCCGTTGGCAGTACTAATCCATGAAATCTTTCAGGTAAGCAGGCCAAACTGCTACATAACTGATCTGAGTATCTGAGGTGTCACCTCGTCTAGTCGTTGGCTGGCAACATAACGTAGCCGAAAAATGCGTCCTCGCAGCCTATAATCGGAGAAGACTCTCCATTCTGTAAAACCATTGTTTTGGGTGTTGTCGAAGGTGCGGAGTTGCTCCTCCATTCCTTGGAATGCCGACGAAGCCTTGCTGCTCCTTTCGATCCTAATAAATCAAACCTGGTTTTAAAACCAGGTACATGTCTCTATACTAATCTTATAACTACACAGAGTAAGAAAACAACTTACAAAACTGTGGCGCTGGCGGCAGAATTGTGAAACTGGATGGCAGAAAACCTTTTGCTCTGATACCAAACCTGTAACGCCCCCAAATCCACGTAGGGCTGATTACGCGAACTTGGGTCGCTACCTTACTTCTACTTGCTTAACTTAAAACTTGAAGAAAAGTGCGGAAATTTTTTTTTTTTTCTTTTAAAACTTCTTTTGAAACTTCAAAAGACTTAACTTCATTTTAAAAATCATGACTTGAAAACTGCTCATGCATAAAACATAAAACCTTAAACTTAATCTTAAACATAAACTTAAAACTGATTCTCATTCATAAAACTTAACTCTTTACTATGTACTCACTCGAGTACCGAGCTTTCACCCTAGAGGAAAGCTACCATACATAAACTTAATCTAAACCGTGGACCAGACCTGATCTAAAGCGGACCGGTACAACACGAGGCAACTTGCTTGCCATACTTACTGAAACTGAAACTGAATATACATACTGAAAACATAATGAAAACTCATTTTCATTTTAAACTAATTTCGGAAAGCCCGTAGTAGTCCATTCCCACGTTTCACAATTTGCTGCGCCATCTCTCCACAGCTTGTATCAGGTATTGCCGGTAGGTAGCTTACCTACAGCATGAACGTAAGTAATGAGCTAAAAAGCTCAGTAAGCACAACATCCTATCCGCATGCAACTAGATGCACAAAAACGTAAACCAATTATGATTTATTATAACATCAATTATGGTCTCTCTACTGATCTTATCTTACTACTATACCATGTGTGTATGTACTTAGGTACGTAACCATGGAGTGATTGAAGGCGGTCCGTCCAAACCAACTCAAACTATGAAACACACAGTTTAACATGGAGTAGTGAAGGCAGCCCTTCCATATCAAGTCAAACCATGGAACATGTCGTTTGAACTTACCACGAAGGCAAGCTAGTACAACACAACATGTCCTACTGTACTTATCTCATACCTTACCATGTGACTTATTAATAGTGGACATGCTTCGTGATGCCACAAATCTAACATAAAACACAACATGCTATACATACTAATTTATCACTTAACGTGGATGACATACTGAATCTTAACATATCAACATACTGCATAACATGAACTTACTGCATAACTTAACATACATACTGCATAACTTAACATGAAACATACTGCATACTGAACATGAACTTACATGGCATACTTACTGCATAACATAACATATAACATACTGCATACTTATCATGAAACATACTGCATGACTTAACACATAAACATACTGCATATTGAACATCATAAATCATGAAATCCCATTCATGATTTCTTAAACACATCATATGCAAACAAACATGTGTTCATGCTATAGGCGGAATTGTACTTACCTTTCCGTCCTACGTTCTTGCTTAACTGTCCCTTCTAGTGCTGTTCCACTCCTGGTACAGCTGCAGGTTCTGCCTGCTTGACATAGGACATGATCTACTTAAACTCGTTAAAATGCTGGTAAACTAACCAACATGTTTACATGATCTTGGTTGTATGTCCCCTTATGCGCAAAACATCTAACTTGGCTACCAACGGTAACCTGGCGTGCTAAGCCAAAACTAAACCTCTAAGGGTTGCTTATCTTAATCTGAACTATCGGGTTATATTTGACTGTGACGTCCCCTTACTACGTAGGGCCGTCACGCCTTACTTACTTACTTACTTACTTGAAAATTTGAGATATAATTTTTTTTTGAAACTTATAAAACATTTGTCTTGAGTCATACATCATTACTACTTAAGTAAACGTTACTTAAGGTCTTTGGTTCCAAGATACCATGATACATAACTTGTCTTTATCATGTATATTTTTATATATACCAAACTTCTTTACTTGTCAAAAGATTTGCGGAAACTATGTGTAGTGGTATCCATACCGCCTTCGTCTGCCGCCACACCGCTCCAACAATGCCCAGCATTAAACTGCGGGTTTCTTACCTACAGTAAGAAATATGACTTGATGAGCTTTCGCCCAGTAAGCACAAACATAATCTCACAAAACATTTAAAACATCATGAAAACATTCATCATCATATGCATATGCGTGAACCATTTATGTTCTATTTATGCATTTCTTTAACTTTCTTATCTTTCTTATGGGCCCCTTAGTGTACGTACCCTTAACATATAGCGTGCCTCTAGATACAGTTAGATGGGATTGTAAATCCCTAACTGCTCCAGGAAACATAAGTGATTACACCCTCTTTCATAAACGAGAGGGTGAATCCATAATTTTATCATAAAAATCCTCCACCTTGGTGGAGGTTGGTACGACACTTTACTTGTGATTTCTTACCATGTTATTTATCTTTAGTGAACATACCTTATGATGTCACTATACGATAACATACTTCGTATCTCATTAATAACATGGCATGGCATTCTTTTCATTCATGGCATTTGCAAACATGACATTTTCATAAACATGACATTTTGCAAATATAGCACTTTTATAATCTTTTGTAAAAATAGCACTTTTTATTAACATAGCATTTTACGAAAATAGCACCTTTTATAAACATGGCATTTCGCAAAAATAGCACTTTTCATAAAACATGGCATTTCATAGATATAGCACACAACATATTGCAGCATATTTGAAAACCACATACTTGAACATAATTTACTAGTTTTCATACTGCAGGTGAGGTTTGTACTTACCTCTAGTGCCGTATCCTTAGAATCGCGTTCCTTAAATCGTCGGCAACCGCAATTCACTTTCCTGATATACCAAAAATATAGGATCAGGATCCCTTTCGTAAGGTGCTGGTTGTGAGATCTAGTTTTTCATGTAACTAGCTTCTGTAATGAATTGAATGTAAATAGTACATACAATTTCATGAAAAAGCTTGTTTCAGAGCTCTAATGTGTGTTATGAGTTTTTATAGCTTAATAAAACTCAAAAATGACTGTTCGAAGAAGCAAATAGCCTTTTTGAACAATAAGGAGTGAAATCGACTCGATTCCACAAAAGTCAAAATTTTGACCAAAAAAGTCAACTGTTGACCGAAAAGTCAAAGTTGGACCAAAATGGTCGAAATTATGACGGAGGAATTTTAAGATCTGCGTTTTATGAAAAATAATGCAGGAACTAATTTTTATGACTGTTAGAAACTAAAACCACCTTAGAAAAATCAAGCACGCCACAGTAAGTCACGAGGCAGAAGGATTTGAGAAAAGATCTTCAATCCGATTTTTTTGACTGTAATTATGAAAAATCCAAACTGTAAAATAATTATTACAGTATTGGAATTTAAATTTTTACAATCAAAGTTTCAAAGTTTTTATCCAAATAAAACCCTAAATTTTTAAGATATCTCATAAAGAAATAATATTTTATTCTATGTGAGATGTGTTGGACCAATCACAAGAGGACACCTAGCCTTTGCCAACTCACCATGAGTTGTCTTGCACTCTCCTAACCTCCGGCCACCTAGCATGCTACAAGCCCAAAAATTCAAAAATTTAGGGGTCAAAATGAGATTTTGAAAGCTTGATTCTTGGCCTATAAATAGAAGTGGTTCTATTCACTTTAAACAAAAAATGCAACTAAGTTCTTGCCATTTTTAAGCTCAAAAATCCGAGAGAGAAAAGGGTGAGAGATCAGAAAATTTTCCAAGTCCAAGCCATCCATCTTTGCTTCGGGTAGCTAGGAAACCGAGTGGAAGAAAAAGAAAAATTTTCTGCAGCCCTTGCAGCCCTTGTTGCCGTGGGTTTGGAGCAGGGGAAACACAAAAGAAAAACCAAATTTTGGGGTAAAAATTAGGGCTAAAGGTTCGGGTTTGTTTGGTGAGCAAAAGGAGTGAGTTTTGATCAAGTTTTGGAACTTGAATCACCCTTGGAGCAGCCCTCGGGTTTGTGTGAGAAAAGAGAGGAAAAAATTTCAGTTTGGGGCTAGGAACCCTAGGGTGACCGAGCAAGGAGGGGAGACCACAAAGGAGCCAAAATTTTGATTTTTGGTGCATGTGGAGTGAGCAGCCGAACCCTTGAACCAAGTGGTGCAAGCAGGTTTTTTTTCGGGTATCCAAACCCTAAGCCGAGAGTCACTTCTTGGAAGGTAAAATTTTAAAAGCTTTTTCACAAGTTTAAATGAGTTTTAAGCATGTGATTTATGTGTATTTTTATGCAAAATTTTTGTAAGAGCATAAGCTCCTATGTATGGTTTATTGGCTGCCTTTGATGTGCTTGTGTGCTTAGTGCTTGGTTAGATAGATTCTAGGTGTGGTTTGGTTTATTTTCATGCTCATGATTTATGCTATGTGCTTGAATTGCTAGATTGGCATGTTAGGGTTTGAATTAGGTAATATGTCCCCAAATTAGGTTAAGTAGTTTTATGTATGTATGTTATGTTTTTATGAACCAAAATGCATGATTGGTGTGAGGTATGCTAAGCTAGTGGATATGCAACCCTAGGATTAGTGTTCGGATTTTTTGGGTTGCAAGGATCACATGGGCTGTATGATAGGGTTAAGGGACGTTAGAATGCGCTGCATGCTTGTTAATTATCTCCCGATGTGGGCGGTCGAGTTAGAACCCGCGATTTAGGACGTAACAATGAATGTAAGAACCAAAACTAGCTCTCGGGTTCCAGGGAGCAGTTTCGGTAAAACATGGATTACAGGCCTTTAGAGGCCGAATGGGCAAAAAGTTAAAACACGAAAGTTGTAGACTAGGTTGTTTCCTAGCGGCCAACGCGGCCAGTTTTCCAAAATAAGGCTCCAACAGCCTTCTTTTTCAAGGAAACCCGTAGATGGTCTGTAAGACTCGGTTTTCAAAGTTAAACTCGTTTTCGATTAAAAACTGGTACCAATCGGTACAGAATCAGAAATTTCTCAAAACACGAAAGTTTTAGAACTCTTCTAGGGCTAGAACTTTCGTGAAGAAAACATTTTCAAATTCAAAAGCGATTTTTAATTATAAACTGAAATGTCAAGACTGCGCAGGAATCCAAGAGTTTCTGTGCAAGATTTTATAGACCCTTACTAGGAAAAAACGTTTTTCACACTAAACACATTATTTCAAGTATGGAAACTGTTCCAAAAGCAGTTTCCGACCCCCAAATATTTTATGAAATTATAAGGCAAGATTTACGAATTTTTACGAAAAAGTTGATAAGATAAAGTTTTAAAAGCTAAGTGTTTTTATGAAGTAGGAATGGTAAGTTAAGATTTTCAAAGAAAATGGTTTCTAAGTTAAGATTTTCAAAGCAAATGGATTTTAAGCTAAGTATTCAAAGCAATGTTAAGACGTATGATAACCGGGAAATTATACCCGAGTTATCGGGACTTAGATCCCACAATCCTCAAGTAAGCCGAATAGGGATTCACGTTAAAAAATCACAAGGGTTAACCTTGGTTGACCCATAAATTGTTGATCAAAGCTCAAGGGTTGATGTTTATCTAACCCGACATGTTTTCAATATGGGCTAAGTGTATGAAATGGATATCCAACGTATCTTTATAGATCATGGTTCATGATCAATAAGACTACTAAGGTAGTCAACCTCTATGTATGCATGGTTTATCTTTAGGGGGACATATCACCGAAAAACCCACATGAACTAGATTAGAAATCTCATGTACGTCCTTCGTTCGGGCAGGAGGAATTCTACAGTTAAAGCTCGAAGAGGAGTAAGACAAGCAGCACACGGATAGACGGTAAGTACAACACCGTCTACAGCATAAGCTACTAGTATATATTACTAGATGTCTATGATGTGTTATGTGCTATGTGTTAGTTAACATGTATGCAATATAATTATGTTATGTAAATGATTATTATGCTAGGGCATAAATAATAGAATTAAAAAGGTGACAACTGAATGTATGTTCACTTATAGTAAGAATAAGTAAGTTAATAAGCGATGTGTCGTACCACCCACGCCAGGTTGGGTTGGACTGTGGATTGAGTTGGATAAGGTTTGGCCGCCCCAACCAATTCATAGTCGCGTGCCGGTTACGAACACACGAGGTAAGGGCCCATAATGAGTAGAGATAAGAAAGCATAACGTGGTCAATACTTGCTATGTGTATTTCCTGTTTATGCTATACTTTCTTTACGGCTTAAGAGTTGTACTTACTGAGCTTTAGCTCACGGTTTTAAGTTTATGCTGTAGGTAAGGAACCAGCTATCTGAAAGTAATGCAAGATGGAGTAGCGAGCCAAGGGACTGTGAATGAGTGGATTATGGGTATCGCTACGTGTTTTGAAATATTATGTAAATTATGAAATATTTTATATTAACTGGTTATTAATATACTAGTACGCAAAACAGTATTATTATATGTTTATAGTGTTTTGTTAATGCTATAAAAAAAATTAAATAAATAAATTTCCGCTGTGTTTTTCAATCAATGTGTTTAAGTTTATATTATGAATGTATGTTAGTAAGTAAGGTAACGGCCTACGCTAGGTGGGGCGTTACACTGGTGACCTATCAACACTCACATTTACTTTTGGTTGTATATCCCCTATCCATGATATCCATCTTGGTCACATTTATCCTCATTCTTTATTGAACTTGGATAAATCCTTATGAGGTTACATTGGGTAACCTTTTTGGTTAGAGCCTTGTTCTTTTAGTGGGCTTTGCTCATACATCCTTGTTGTTGGGTTATTTCCATTAACCCTTTAAATCTTAGCCCAATTATACATGTGGGTATCCCTTAGGGTTATGTTGGGTAACCCTTAAGGTTAACCTTATTTAACCTTGGGTCAACCTTTTGTCAACCCTTGGTTATCCTTGGGTTTGTAACTCGGATATAATATCCGGTTACCGTTCGTAATCGGCTTGCTTACCAATTTTACTTTAAAAATTCTTCTTCCTTATTTTTGGAAACTCTTGTATGATTAACTTCCAAAAATCCTTCATTTTACTTGTAAAAATTCTAACTCCTTTAATTAGAAAAATACCTTGGTTAAATCTCATTATTTTCTTTAACTTGGAAATTCTTGGTTGAAACCCTCGTTTTCTTTTCTTTGTGGAAAAGTGTGAATTTCAAACCCGAGCCCTTAAAATTCATGGTTTTCGAAACAAATCATTTATAAAATCATTTGGGGTCGGAAACCACCTTTGGAACGGTTTCCAAAGCTAAAATGACCATTTAAGAACACTTCACAATTTTTTTTTTTTAGAAAAATTTTTCGTGAAACTCCTTTGCAAGATTTCAGGCTCTCTGCGCATCTCCCACGAAACGTGTCCAGTTTAAAAATCGGCTTGGAATTCGAAAAACTTGTCTTCACGAAAGTTGTAGCTATCGAAAAATGCTAAAACTTTTGTGTTTTGCACAAAATCTAGTTCGGCCTAGATCAGTACCAGTTTTTATTTGAAAACGGGTTAACTCTGAAAAACTGTGTGGAGAACGTCCCAGGGTTCAGCCACAGGTTTTGGGTAAAACGGAGGCCTTTGGAGCCTTATTTCGAGATTCTGTCCATGTTGTCCTCTAGGAAAAGTTGTTCTGAACAACTTTCATGTTTTGAGTTTTACCTCATTCGGCCTCTAAGGGACTTGAAATTACCCTTTCCCGAAACTGGCCAGACTCGAATCCGAATTGGCAGTTTCGGTTCCTCATTTCGGTTTACGTCCTATTCGCGGAATCTATCTCGACCGATCACATCGGGAGCTTAGATAACATCAAGCAGTGTTTCTAACGTCCCATTACAACCCATAAATCCATCTCATTCTACTCATGCAACCCCAAATCCGAAAATTAAAAGATTAGGGTTACATGGTTCTGACTCATGCATAATCACATACCATCAACACAAAATCTAACCCTAAGTCTAGCATGCTCTCATGGCTGCCAATGGCAGATTTTTGGCCTAATCTTATGGGACATACAACCTAATTTCTAGCATGAAAAATCCATTATTTTCAAGCACAAATTTGAAAGCAATCAAGCATTAAAATCAGCCAACCAACCCTAACCTTAACAAGCACACACACACCATAAATGAGGGCAGAAATTAAGGTGGACTTATGTCCTTACAAACCACTTGAATCAACATTAAAAACACTTAAATAAAGTTTAGATTCAAGGTGGTTTAAGAGATTTTACCTCAACCCAAGTTAGGGTTTTCGAAATTCAAAGTTTTCCTTCCTCCCTTGGCTTGCTCTTAGCCCACGGCTTCACCACATAATGGGATCCAAAAATTTTATTTTTGTTTGCTCTAAGGCTCCTCTAAAAACTGACCCTCAACATAAAGAAAAATCCAAGATTACAAGGAGAAAAATCAAGTTTTTCCTCACCTTTTCTCCTCTTGCTTGGTTCGGCCACTTGCTTGGAGAATCACCAAAATTTTTTTTTTCTCTCAAAACTCTTCCTTGCTTGGCTCACGGATTTGGTTCAAAAAAAATGAGATCCAAGAGATTTTTTTTTGTTAGCTTTTTCTCACCTCAAAACTGAGCATTATCAAGGATGAAAACCCCAAAAATTTGTCAAGAGTTACTTCCCTCTTCTTCCTCTTTCTCTCTTGCTCTTTGGTCGGCCTCCTCTTGGTGGATTCACCAAAAATCTTCTCACTTTTCTTGCTCGCTCTCTTGCTCGGCCACCCTCCCAAAAGTTCACCAAAATTTTTCAAATTTTCTCTAGCTCTCCTCTCTCTCTTTCCCACGGCTTGTGCTGAAAAATTTTCTGAAGAAGAGTGTGAAAGTTGGCTGCCTTGAGAAGGGAAAAGGAAGGGTTTGCTTGCCTCAAAACAAGGCTTTAAGTCTTGTCTTTCTTGTCCATTGGTGCAGCCAAAATTTAGGGGATTTAGAGTGGGTTTGCAGCCGGATTTGGGGAGAGAAAAGGGGAGTGGATGGGCTGTTGATGGGGGTTGTTGGCAGCTGAAAATAAGGGGGGAAAAGACATGGGTTGGTGTCCTTTGTTTGGTTGAACTTTGGTTGGACATTTGGTTACCCAAACCAAACTAATTCCTCCTCTTTTCTTGCTAGTTGGCCGAATTCCAATGGGGTAGAGGGCTGCCATTACATTTCAAATTTTTTTTGGTTAGGGAATGGTGATGTCATTACAAAGATATCATCTTCCACTAACTCTTTCAAAGTCTTGTTTGGCCATTTCGTTCTTTCACAGCTCCATTCGCGCTCAACAGTTATTTCCAATATTGTGATGAGCATTCTTATTTTATATTTTGGTCTAAAAATTATTTCATGTAAATTTTGGACCGAAACTCTCTTTCTCCAATTTTTCGAAGACCCTTTTGCCCTTAATTCTTTTTCGGTGTGCTTGATTTTTCTATGGTGGATTTATGGCTTATAAAACTCCATTCTTGAAGTTTCTTTCCACAGTCCTTCATCATACTTGTAAAGTTGACGTTGTGACCCGTCACGGTCAAACTTTGACTTTTTTGTCAACCCTTTGACTTTTGGTCAACCCTTTGACTTTTTGGTCAAACCTTTGACTTTTTTGGTCAAAATTGACTTTTTGGTCAAACTTTTGACTTTCGTAAAATTTCATCCTTTTTCGTTCTTTTTCCTTTAGAAACCTTATTCTTGGCTCATAAATCATTAATTGAGTCTCATAATCATTAAATGAGGACCCGAATATCGTTTGAATAAAATTATGAATTTCTCAGTATTGTTCATAATTTTTCATATCACACATCATAAATACATAAATTAGACTCTAATTCCTTATGAACAAGGAGATTACAAGTCTACAAAATTTCGGGTCTTACACTGACAACCCTTTAGCTGAGCTTAGCGGTAACTCTTAGGGTTACTTTGGATAACCCGTAAGGATAAACTAACTCCATACTATTAGTCAACCAAAAGTCAACCATGGTCAACTTTGGTCAACTACAGTCAACTATGGTCAACCCCCTATGGTCAACCTTTTGGGTCTCGGGCTTGACCCGATAACTCGGGCATAACTCCCGATTACCATTCGTGAACTAAACGTTGGCTATAAACTTACTTGAAAAAAAATCACTTTTACATACTTGGAAAAACTTAGGGAATAAATCCCAAAATTTCACTTTTCGTGTAAAAATTCTTGACTTAATTCATAAAATCCAAACTCATGGATTTATGCTTCGTAAAATCATTTTAGGTTGAAAACCGTCCTTGGAACGATTTTCCGAGTCAAAACACTCATTTAAGGTTGAAAAACCATTTTTCTAAAAACACTTGTAAAACTTGTGGTGCAGGAATTTCGGATTCCTTGAGCACCCTTCATAAAACAATTTTCGTTTTAAAATCAGTGCGTAATCTGAAAAAGTTTTCTACACGAAAGTTCTAGCTTTCGAAAAATTCTAAAACTTTCGTGTTTTACAAAACTTCTAATTCGGCCTAGAATCGTACCAGTTTTGAGTCGAAACTGGCTGACCCCTGAAATTGGGTCTGGGGACGTAAAAAGTTTGGCCACGGGTTTTGGCATTTTTGAAGGCCATTGGAGCCTTATTTTGGAAAACGACTCGCGTGCCCCCTAGGAAAAGTTGTTTCGGATAACTTTCGTGTTTTACGTTTTCTCAAATTCGGCCTCTAAAGGCCTGTTATTTTTTGTTTACGAAAACTGGGCAGATTAATCCGAACCTGCCAGTTTCGTGCTTACTTGATTTTACGCGTCCTACTTCGCGGAATCTAACTCAACCGATCACTCGGGAGCCTAAATGAACAACATGCACGTTAACTAACGTCCCACATGTGTTGACATGTCATCCCCTCGTGGCCATGCAAACCAAATCCGGAACTACTAAACCTAGGTTTGCATGCATTCTAGGGTTGCATCACATAAACATAAGCCATTCATGCAACACAAAAAGCTAGGCCTAACCTCCTAGCAACTTAGCCACTCACGGTTGCACCTAGGGCAGGGACTATACTAACCATACAACCATGCAAACCATGCATTCATGCAAGCATAAAACCATATCACACATGCATAACTAAGCATAACTAACTAACTTGCAAATCACCCTAATCAAGCATCACACATCCTAGCTAGGGCATCACAAAATTAATTGAGCTTAGGCTCTTACATTCTTGCTTGAAAATACATCATAAATCTCCCAATTTAAAGCTTGAACCAAAAGCTTTAGGGTTAGGGCTTTTTACCTCAAAATCCAGAAGTTGGTTCACCTAAGGGAGCCAAACTTCCATGCTTGCTTGGCTGCCCTTTGCAGCCGAAATTCTCCCACCAAATGGGCTCCAAATTTCCGGCCATGCATTCACAAACATAATCATAATTATCCATCAAATCTTGCACGGAAATATACCAAAGTTTGAAGGAGTTTTACCTTTTCTTTCTCTTGCTCACTCATGGCCGAAACACTAGCTCCCTTAAGGCACCAAAAATCTTTTTGGTTTCTTGATTGGAGTTTCTTCTCCCACTCGGCCATTCTCCAATTTTTTCTCAAAAATTTATCTTCCTTGCTCATACTCGGCCATAGCCCAAAAAAAATGGGTCTCCCATTTTTTTTTCTTCTCTTGGTTCCTAACTTGAAACCCGAACACCACTAATTCCAATCTCCCTTGGATTTTCAATTTTTTTCTTGGTTCTTTCTCTCCATTCTCCCTCTCGGATTTTTCTGCAGAAAAGTGGGCAGAGTCTAGCTGATTTTCTGTAATTTTTCAGCCCAAAACCGACCTCTATTTATAGGCAAATGCAAACTTTCCAAAAATTGCATTTTAGTCCCTAAACTTTGAAAACTTCAACCCTTGTTCCACAAGGTATGAGGTGGCCGGTCAAGACTTGGAGAGCAAGCAAGGGATGACATCATTGCTGACCTCATGGATGACCTCATCGCTTACATCACCAAATTTCTAAAATTTGCACTTTTGCCCCAAAAACTAGAATTCTTGCAAAAATGCCCCCTAGGTGGCCGGTTGCTTTCTTGGTGATCAAGCCAAACTTATCTCATCATGATGACATCATCTTGATGACATCATGTGCTTACATCATCAATTTTCCAATATTTACACTTTGACCCCAAAAGTGAAAATTCTTGCATTTATGCCCCTAAAATGTCATAACCGGTCATTTTGCTTGCTTTTCAAGCAATTGACATTCTCTTCATGATATTATGTGATTTTCTCATACTTAAATCACATATTTTTGAAAATTACATTTTTGCCCCGAAAGACAAAATCTTTGCAATTTCACCCCTTAGGTGGCCGGTCCTTTACTTGGCTTGCAAGGCAAGTCATTGCCTCATTGTGACATCATCTTGATGACATCACCATGCTTACATCATCAAATTTCCAAAATTTACACTTTTACCCCAAAAGTGAAAATTTTGACATTTTTGCCCCTGCATGTGACCAGCCTAATGGGTTACTTGGTGACCAAGTTTTCCATATTTTCATGTCCTTTTGCCCTTGACCTTAACTAGGTATGCTTGATTTTCTAGGGTGGTTTTAAAGCCTATTTGAGCTGTCACGCCCATACTGACATATTTTACAGTATTTTCTCATACTGCATCATGCAATACTGTCAAGTCAACCCGTTGACCACTCTTGTTCAAACTTTGACTTTCTTGGTCAAATTTGACTTTTTCGGTCAAACTTTGACTTTTCTGAAAATACGTCCTTTTTCGTCCTTTTCGACTTGAAAGGGCGTTTTCTAACCTTAAAAACCTATTCTGAGTCTTATTTAGCCATAAGATCTCGTAAAACGTATGAAAAACTCTTAACTGAGTTTTTCCGTAAACATCTCAACATTTGTGCATAATTCCTTCGACGAGGAAATGGTAACATGAAATTTCTAGGTATTACACTTCAAGCTTTGATGATCCATGTAAACCACACACTTAGTACCGTAAAGATAGTGTCTCCAGATTTTGAGTGCAAATACTACCACCGCAAGTTCCAAAACATGCGTTGGATAGTTCTTCTCATGATCCTTGAGCTGTCGTGAAGCATAAGCGATCATTTTTCCCTTCTGCATAAGTACGGCTCCCAATCCTATCTTGGAAGCATCGCTGTATATCACAAAGTTTCCTTCCTCTACAACTGGTATCGTAAGGATTGGAGCACTAGTCAGCTTACTTTTTAGCTCTTTGAAGTGTTCTTCACACTTTGTAGTCCATTCATACTTCTTTCCTTTCGTGTAAGTGTGGTGAGTGACGCTACGATCTTAGCAAATCCTTCGACGAAACGTCGATAATAGCCTGCTAAGCCAAGGAAACTACATACTTTAGTGACACTTTTCAGAGCTGGCCATTTACTTACTGCTTCAATCTTGGCCGGATCTATAGATATGCCTTCTTTAGAGACCACGTGTCTTAAGAAATGAGCCTTCTCCAACCAAAATTCACACTTTGTGAATTTAGCATAAAGCTGGTTTTGCTTTAAAATCTATAGAGCAATCCTTAGGTGCTCCTCATGCTCCTCTTTCGACCTTGAGAAAATCAAGATATCATCTATAAAGACAATAACGAACTTGTCCAAGTAATCCTTGAACACTCGATTCATCAAGTCCATAAAGGCAGCTAGAGCATTTGTCAATCCAAATGGCATAACGAGAAACTCGTAGTGTCCATATCGCGTGCAAAAAGCTGTCTTAGGAATATCTCCTTCCCTAATTCGGAGCTGATGATATCCGGATCGCAGGTCAATTTTCGATAAAATTGAAGCTCCTTTCAACTGATCGAACAAATTGTCGATCCTAGTTAAGGGATACTTATTCTTGATGGTAATCTTATTCAGTTCCAGATAGTCAATGCACATCCTAAGAGTCTCATCCTTCTTTTTTACAAACAAAACTTGGGCTCCCCATGGTGAATAGCTCTAACGAATGAATCCTCGATCTAGGAGCTCTTGTAACTGAATTTGTAGTTCCTTAAGTTCGGTGGGGGCCATCCTATAAGGTGCCTTGGATACTGGTGCTGATTCGGGAAGCAATCGCTCCGGTGGCAATCCTGGTAAATCTTCAGGAAAAACTTCCACAAAATCTTTGACTATCAGTACTGCTTCTGGCCTACTCTTGGTTTCTTGCATCTTATCTACCATGTTGGCCAGAAATCCAATACATCCTTCCACCAACAACATTCTAGCCTTTAGCGTAGAAATGAACAATTTCGGCTGTTTTGGAGTCGATCCTCTAAAAATGAACTCCTCGCCTCCAATTGGTTTGAACGTAACAACACGATGTTGACAGTCTATGATTGCGTTGTATTTTCCCAAGAAGTCCATTCCCAAAATGACATCGTAGTCATATAGGTCAATGATAATCAAATTGACATACATTACCCTACCACGTATAATTATTGGAACGTGACGTATCCAATAATCAGACAACAAAATTTCCTTGGAAGGTAATGCAGTTCTAAATGTTCTTCCGATCCTATCGCTTCCTCTACCTAGTTTCTTAGCAAACTTAGGTGATGTGAATGAATGCGTAGCTCCAGAATCAATTAACACATAAGCATCTTGTTGGGCAAACGGAAACTGACCTGTCACCACCATGGATGGTCCAGCTTGAACATCTTCCTTAGTGTAGGCATAAATGCATCCTTGAGGTTCTGGAGGTTCAAGTCTGCCTTGAGAGATTGCAGGTCCTTCGAGCTTCATCTATGCTGCGTGAAGTTGATATCCCTGACTTCTTTGATGGTTCTGCGGATTCTAAAAATTAGCATTGCAGTTCTTAGCATAGTGGCCTTCCTTGACACACAAATAGCAGCGATTGGTTCCAGCACGGTAATCTCCCGAGTGCTTCCTCCCATATTTCTGACAAGTGGGATAACTGTTGCTATCAGAAGCGTTCTTCTTTTGGGGAGAATTCTGTTGATTCCCCTGTCCTCCTGAACTCCATTTCCTTTTATGATGATTATTGTCGTACTGCTTATTATTGCTGTTTTGACAAAAAGGTCCTCCTTGACCTTTCTATTGGGGAGTTTGGCGTGGTCTTGCCTGATTTTGCTTAGCTTAGGCCTTCTCTTCTTTCTTATACTTAAAGAACTTAGCCCGTTGTTCTCTGTTCTGACCTACCCAATACTCAGCTCGAATTGCCTGACTGACACATTCAGCAATGGTAATTAGTGGATAGGGGCCACTGTTAATCACTACTGCCAAATCCAAGCGGAACATCCTCATCATCCTTCTTACTTTATCCCTCTCGGAACTGATAAGATGAGGACAAAGACGTACTAGCTATTCAAACTTTTTGACAGCTTCAGCTACGACAAATTACCTTGGTGAAAATTATTGAACTCATCTTGTTGAGCTTCCATAACCTCTGTGTTGAAGTATTTCTCCTTAAATTCATCAACAAAGTCCTCCCATGTCATTTGACTAACATCTCGTCGAATCTGGATTGTTTCCCGCTAGAGACGAGCATCTTTCCATAGTATAAATGATGAACAGAGCACTTTCTCTTGATCATTGAGCCGGGGGAAGTTTAGGATAACCTGGAGGTTGATCAACCAATTGTCAGCCTTAATCGGGTTTGTTAACCCTTCAAATTTTGGTGCTTTCATGCACCGAAATTTGTCATATAATTCTTCGGAGTTCGAACCAGGGGTGCTGGTGGAACAGCTGAAGGCGCAACAGGCACTTCAGGGGCTTTAGGGTTTTATGGAATCACCAAATCATCATTAGGAATTTCTGGTGCAATAGGCTGATTCACAGGTGCTGGTGGTACTCCGGCATCAGGAGGTCCCTGATTCTGCTGAGCCAATTGAGCTCTATGTAAGACCCGAAATTTTGTAGACTTGTAATCTCCTTGTTCATAAGGAATTAGAGTCTAATTTATGTATTTATGAAGTCTTATATGAAAAATTATGAATAATAATGAGAAATTCGTAATTTTGTTTAAACGATGTTCGAGTCCTCATTTAATGATTTTGAGACTCAATTAATGTTTTACAAGCCAAGAATGAAGTTTTTAAAGGAAAAAGAACGAAAAAGGATGAAATTATACAAAAGTCAAAGGGTTGACCAAAAAGTCAAAGGGTTGACCAAAAAGTCAAAGTTTGACTGGGACGGGTCACAACGTCGACTTTACAAGTATAATGAAGGAATATGGAAGGAATCTCCGAAAATGGAGTTTTATAAGTCGTAAATCCACCATAGAAAAATCAAGCATACCGAAAAAGAATTAAGGGTAAAAAGGTCTCCGAAAAATTGGAGAAAGAGAGTTTCGGTTCAAAATTTACGTGGAATAATTTTTGGACCAAAATATAAAATAAGAATGCTCATCACAGTATTGGAAATAACTGTTGAGCGCGAATGGAGCTGTGAAAGAACGAAATGGCCAAACAAGGCTTTGAAAGAGTTAGTGGAAGATGATATCTTTGTAATGACATCACCATTCCCTAACCAAAAAAATTGAAATGTAATGGCAGCCCTCTACCCCATTGGAATTCGGCCAACTAGCAAGAAAAGAGGAGGAATTAGTTTGGTTTGGGTAACCAAATGTCCAACCAAAGTTCAACCAAACAAAGGACACCAACCCATGTCTTTTCCCCCTTTATTTTCAGCTGCCAACAACCCCCATCAACAGCCCATTCACTCCCCTTTTCTCTCCCCAAATCCGGCTGCAAACCCACTCCAAATCCCCTAAATTTTGGCTGCACAAATGGACAAGAAAGACAAGACTTAAAGCCTTGTTTTGAGGCAAGCAAACCCTTCCTTTTCCCTTCTCAAGGCAGCCAACTTTCACACTCTTCTTCAGAAAATTTTTTTCAGCATAAGCTGTGGGAGAGAGAGAGAGGAGAGCTAGAGAGAATTTGAAAAATTTTGGTGAACTTTTGGGAGAGTGGCCGAGCAAGAGAGTGAGCAAGAAAAGTGAGAAGTTTTTTGGTGAATCCACCAAGAGGAGGCCGACCAAAGAGCAAGAGAGAAAGAGGAAGAAGAGGTGAGTAACTCTTGACAAATTTTTAGGGTTTTCATCCTTGATAATGCTCGGTTTTGAGGTGAGAAAAAGCTAACAAAAAAATCTCTTGGATCTCATTTTTTGAACCAAATCCGTGAGCCAAGCAAGGAAGAGTTTTGAGAGAAAAAAAAAAAAATTTTGGTGATTCTCCAAACAAGTGGCCGAACCAAGCAAGAGGAGAAAAGGTGAGGAAAAACTTGATTTTTCTCCTTGTAATCTTGGATTTTTCTTTATGTTGAGGGTCAGTTTTTAGAGGAGCCTTAGAGCTAACAAAAATAAAATTTTTGGATCCCATTGTGTGGTGAAGCCGTGGGCTAAGAGCAAGCCAAGGGAGGAAGGAAAACTTTGAATTTCGAAAACCCTAACTTGGGTTGAGGTAAATCTCTTAAACCTCCTCAAATCTAAGCTTTAGTTAAGTGTTTTTGAGGTTGATTCAAGTGGTTTGTAAGGACATAAGTCCACCTTAATTTCTGCCCTCATTTATGGTGTGTGTGTGTGCTTGTTAAGGTTAGGGTTGGTTGGCTGATTTTAATGCTTGATTGCTTTCAAATTTGTGCTTGAAAATAATGGATTTTTCATGCTAGAAATTAGGTTGTATGTCCCATAAGATTAGGCCAAAAATCTGCCCTTGGCAGCCATGAGAGCATGCTAGACTTAGGGTTGGATTTTGTGTTGATGGTATGTGATGATGCATGGGTTAGAACCATGTAACCCTAGTCTTTTAATTTTCGGATTTGGGGTTGCATGAGTAGAATGAGATGGATTTATGGGTTTTAATGGGACGTTAGAAGCGCTGCTTGATGTTGTCTAAGCTCCCGATGTGATCGGTCGAGATAGATTCCGCGAATAGGACGTAAACCGAAGAGAGGAACCGAAACTGTCAATTCGGATTCGAAAGGGTAATTTCAAGGCCCTTAGAGGCCGAATGAGGTAAAACTCAAAACACGAAAGTTGTTCGGAACAACTTTTCCTAGAGGACACTCAACAGAATCTCGAAATAAGGCTCCAAAGACCTCCGTTTTACCCGTAACCCGTGGCTGAACCCTGGGACGTTCTCCACCCAGTTTTTAAGTTAACCCGTTTTCAAATAAAAACTGGTACTGATATAGGCCGAACTGGATTTTGTGCAAAACACGAAAGTTCTAGCATTTTCGATAGCTACAACTTTCGTGAAGACAAGTTTTTCAGATTCCAAGCCGATTTTTAAACTGGGCACATTTTGTGGGAGATGCGCAGAGAGCCCGAAATCTTGCAAAAGAGTTTCACGAAAAATTTTTCTAGAAAAAAATTGTGAAGTGTTCTTAAATGGTCATTTTAGCTTCGGAAACCGTTCCAAAGGTGGTTTCCGATCCCAAATGATTTTATAAAAGATTTATTTCGAAAACCATGAATTTTAAAGGGCTCGGGTTTGAAATCTCACAGTTTTCCACAAAGAAAAGAAAAAGAGGGTTTCATACCAAACACTCCAAGTTAAAGAAAATAATGAGATTTAACCAAGGTATGTTCTAAATTAAAAGAGTTAAGATTTTTATAAGAAAAATGAAGGATTTTTAGAAGTTAATTGCACAAGATTTTCCAAAGAATAAGGAAGAGGAATTTTAAAGTAAAAATTAGTAAGCAAGCCGATTACGAACGGTAACCGGATATTATATCCGAGTTACAAACCCAAGGATAACCAAGGGTTGACAAAAGGTTGACCCAAGGTTAAATAAGGTTAACCTTAGGGTTACCCAACATAACCCTAAGGGATACCCACATGTATAATTGGGCTAAGATTTAAAGGGTTAATGGAAATAACCCACTAACAAGGATGTATGAGCAAAGCCCAATAAGTGAACAAGGCTCTAACTAAAAAGGTTACCCAATGTAACCTCATAAGGACTTATCCAAATTCAATAAAGAATGGGGATAAATATGGCCAAGATGGATTTCATGAATAGGGGACATACAACCAAAAGTAAATGTGAGTGTTGGTAGGTCACCAACACCTTACGAAAGGATCCTGATCCTATATTTTTGGTATATCAGGAAAGTGAATTGCCGTTGCCGACAATTTAAGGAACGCGATTCTAAAGATACGGCACTAGAGGTAAGTACAAACCTCACCTGCAGTATGAAAACTAGTAAATTATGTTCAAGTATGTGGTTTTCAAATATGCTGCAATATGTTGTGTGCTATATCTATGAAATGCCATGTTTTATGAAAAGTGCTATTTTTGCGAAATGCCATGTTTATAAAAGGTGCTATTTTCGTAAAATGCTATGTTAATAAAAAGTGTTATTTTTGCAAAAGATTATAAAAGTGCTATATTTGCAAAATGTCATGTTTGCAAATGCCATGAATGAAAAGAATGCCATGCCATGTTATTAATGAGATACAAAGTATGTTATCGTATAGTGACATCATAAGGTATGTTCACTAAAGATAAATAACATGGTAAGAAATCACAAGTAAAGTGTCGTATCAACCTCTACCAAGGTGGAGGATTTTTATGATAAAATTATGGATTCGCCCTCTCGTTTATGAAAGAGGGTGTAATCACTTATGTTTCCTGGAGCAGTTAGGGATTTGCAATCCCATCTAACTGTATCTAGAGGCGCGCTATATGTTAAGGGTACGTACACTAAGGGGCCCATAAGAAAGATAAGCAAGTTGAAAGAAATGCATAAATGGAACATAAATGGTTCACGCATATGCATATGATGATGTATGTTTTTCATGATGTTTTAAATGTTTTGTGAGATTATGTTTGTGTTTATTAGGCGAAAGCTCATCAAGTTATATTTCATACTGTAGGTAAGAAACCCGCAGCTTAATGCGGGGCATTGTTGGAGCGGTGTGGCGGCAGACGAAGGCGGTATGGATACCACTACGCATAGTTCCGCAAATCTTTTGATAAGTAAAGAAGTTTTGTACACATAAGTATGTATGGTAAAGACAAATTATGCTTTACGGTATTTTGGAACCAAACACCTTAAGTAACGTTTACTTAAGTAGTAATGATATGATGCTAAAGACAATGTTTATTATGTATGTTTCAAAAAAAAAAAAGATAAGAGTTTTAAGAAAGTCAAAAAATATATATATATATATCCCCAAACTTTCAAGTAAAGTAAATAAGTAAGTAAGGCGTGACGGCCCTACGTAGTAAGGGGGCGTCACAGAGTTGGTATCAGAGAGGTATCCTGCCAGCCTACTTCATCTCGCTCCGCATCGTTCTGCAATAGCCCAAGTAAGTTAATTTATTTTCTTACGCTTAGAATTAGATTTTCGTTGTGACGCCCCCTTGCTACGTGGGGCAGTCACCTTACCTTACTTACTTACTTGAAAATTTGGGGATGTATTTTTTTTTTGACTTTCATAAAACTCTTATCTTTTTTTTTTTTGAAACTTACTTATAAAACATTTTCTTTAGCATCATAGCATTACTACTTAAATAAACTTTACTTAAGGTGTTTGGTTCCAAAATACCGTAAAGCATAATTTGTCTTTATCATACATACTTACGTACAAAACTTCTTTACATCAAAAGTTTTGCGGAAACTATGCGTAGTGGTATCCATACCGCCTTCGTCTGCCGCCACATCGCTCCAACAATGCCCAACATTAAGCTGTGGGTTTCTTATCTACAGTATGAAATATAACTTGATGAGCTTTCGCCCAGTAAGCACAAACATATCTCACAAAACATTTAAAACATCGTGAAGAAACATACATCATCATATGCATATGCATGAACCATTTATGTTCCAATTATGCATTTCTTTTACTTTCTTACCTTTCTTATGGGCCCCTTAGTGTACGTACCCTTAATATTATAGCGCGCCGCTGAGTACAGTTAGATGGGGTTGCAAGTCCCTAACTACACAGGAAACACAAGTGACTCCACCCTCTTACATCAGCACGAGGGGAATCCATAACTTGTATATAAAAATCCTCCACCTTGGTGTAGGTTGGTACGACACTTTACTTGTGACTTCTTACCATGTTATTTATCTTTAGTGAACATACCATATGATGTCACTACATGATAACATACTTTGTATCTCATTATTAACATGGCATGGCATTCTTTTCATTCATAGCATTTGCAAACATGACATTTTCAAAAACATGGCATTTTGCAAATATAGCACTATTATAATCTTTTACAAAAATAGCACTTTTTATCAACATAACATTTTACGAAAATAGCACCTTTATAAACATGGCATTTCGCAAAAATAGCACTTTTCATAAAACATGGCATTTCATAGATATAGCACACAACATATGGCAGCATATTTGAAAACCAAATACTTGAACATAATTTATTAGTTTTCATACTGCAGGTGAGGTTTGTACTTACCTCTAGTGCCGTATCCTTAGAATCCCGTCCCCTAAATCGTCGGCAACCGCAATTCACTTTCCTGATATACCCAAAAATATAGGATTAGGATCCTTTCGTAAGGTGTTGGTGACCTACCAACACTCATATTTACTTTTGGTTGTATGTCCCCTATACATGATATCTATCTAGGCCATATTTATCCCTATTCTTTATTGAACTTGGATAATTCCTTATGAGGTTACATTGGGTAACCTTTTTGGTTAGAGCCTTGTTCTCTATTGGGCTTTGCTCATATATCCTTGTTATTGGGTTATTTCTTTTAACCCATTAAATCTTAGCCCAATTGTACATATGGGTATCCCTTAGGGTTATGTTGGGTAACCCTTAAGGTTAACCTCAATTAACCTTGGGTCAACCTTTTGTCAACCCTTGGTTATCCTTGGGTTTGTAACTCGGATATAATATCCGGTTACCGTTCGTAATCGGCTTGTTTACCAATTTTACTTTAAAATTTCTCTTCCTTATTTTTGGAAAATCTTGTGTGATTATCTTCCAAAAATCCTTCATTTTGCTTGTAAAAATTCTAACCCCTTTAATTAGAAAATTCATTGGCTCAAATTCATTATTTTCTTTAACTTGGAAATGTTTGGTTGAAACCCTCTTTTTCTTTACTTTATGGGAAAAATGTGAAATTCAAACCCGAGCCCTTAAAATTCATGGTTTTCGAAACAAATCATTTATAAAATCATTTGGGGTCGGAAACCACCTTTGGAATGGTTTCCGATGCTAAAATGACCATTTTGAACACTTCATGATTTTTCTAGAAAAGATTTTCGTGAGACTCATTTGCTAGTTTTCGGGCTCTTTGCGCGTCTCTCACAAAATGCGCCCAGTTTAAAAGTCGGCTCGGAATCTGAAAAACTCGTCTTCACAAAAGTTGCAGCTATCGAAAAATGCTAAAACTTTCGTGTTTTGCACAAAATCTAGTTCGGCCTAGATCAGTACCAGTTTTTATTTGAAAACGGGTTAACTCTGGAAAACTGTGTGGAGAACGTCCCAGGGTTCAGCCACGGGTGTCGGGTAAAAAGAAGGCCTTTAGAGCCTTATTTCGAGATTCTGTCCGCGTTGTCCTCTAGGAAAAGTTGTTCCAAACAACTTTTGTGTTTTGAGTTTTTCCCCGTTTGGCCTCTAAAGGCCTTATATTTTCATTTTTCCAAAACTGCTCAGGTTCGAAACCGAACTGGCAGCTTGGAGAGTTACTTCGGTTTACCATCTTAAGCTAGCATACAATAAGGGGGCTGCCTTGGCAGGTTTTTGGCCTAATCTTATGGGACATACAACCTATTTTCTAGCATGAAAAAATCCATCATTTTCAGCACAAATTTGAAAGCAATCAAGCATAAAAAATCAGCCAACCAACCCTAACCTATCAAGCACATACACACCAAAAATAGGGCTGAAAATTGAATGGACTTATGTCCTTACAAACCATTCCAAATCATCGTTAAAAACCTTAAATAAAGCTTAGATTTAAGGAGGTTTAAGAGATTTTACCTCAACCCAAGTTAGGGTTTTTGAAATCCAAAGTTTCCCTTTGATTTCTCTAGCTCACGGCTTTCTCCAACAAAATGCATCCAAAAATTTTTATTTTTTGTTAGCTCTAATGCTTCCCCCAAAACCGACCCTTAACATAAAGAAAAATCCAAGATCACAAGAAGAAAAACCAAGTTTTTCTTACCTTTTCTCTTCTTCCTCTTGCTCGGATTTCTTCCCAAAAACCTACCAAAATTTTTTCTCAAGCTCTACCTTGTTGGTGGCTCACGGTTTTGGTACAAAAAGATGCACCAAAATTTTTCTTCTTGGTTCCTTGCTAGACCACTCCAAAGCCGAACCTCTTGAACCAAAATTCTCCAAATTTCACTCACCCCTTTGTTCCTCTTTCTCTTGTTCGGCCAACACACTCAAGCTCACAAGAAATTTTCCAATCTTTCTCTAGCTCTTTCTCTCTAGAAACCGGACTCACCAAGGAGATGGAAGACTCCAAAAAATCTCTTTGATTCACTCTCTCTCTCTCCTTCCTCTTTGTTGCCGAAAATGACTAAAGGAAAAGCAAAGCTTTGGCTCACTTTTTCCCACAAAAAGCACAAGGAAAGGGAGGACTTGTGATGTGACTTAGTGGTTGGTTCCTTGCCCTTGAATTAAGGCTTTTTGTCTTGTCTTTCTTTTCTTTTTTTCTTGTAGCCGAAACTTGATGGAGGAATAAGGGTGTGGGCTGCCAAAAATGGGAAGGGAAAGGAGGGCATGTGGCAATCCTTGGTGGAGTGGAAGATGGAGAGATTTCTTGTCCTTAAATTAAGGCTTTATGTCACACTTTGTCATGCCTTGTTGTCCTTAGTTTCCTTTGCTTTCCTTCCTTCATTGTGCAGCCGAATCCAAGGGAGAAAATGGGGTGGTTGCAGCCGGATTTTTGGGGTGGAATGGACAAGAGATTTAGTCCATTTTTTAAACAAAAAGTGACTAGACTTGATGGACAAAAGTGGTTCAACTTTTTCCTTGATTTATGGCTTTATGTCTAGTCTTGTTCCCATTGAATTTTCTTTTCCTTTTTGCTTGTCTTTGGCCGGATTTTCATGGGGGTAGGGGGCTGCCATTTGAAGTCTTGAGTCAGTGGAGGGTGATGTCAAGAGTTGATGTCATCTTCCACTAGCTCTTTCAAGGCCTTGTTTGGCCGTCTCGTTCATTCACGGCTCCTTTTGCGCTCTACAGTTATTTCCAATACTGTGATGAGCATTCTTATTTTATATTTTTGTCCAAAAATTATTCCATTAAATTTTTGAACCGAAACTCTCTTTCTACAATTTTTCGGAGACCTTTTTGCCCTTAATTCTTTTTCGGTGTGCTTGATTTTTCTAGGGTGGATTTACGGCTTATAAAACTCCATTTTCGGAGATTCTTTTCATATTCCTTCATCATACTTGTAAAGTCGACGTTGTGACTCGTCATGGTCAAACTTTGACTTTTTGGTCAACCCTTTGACTTTTTGGTCAACCCTTTGACTTTTTGGTCAAAGTTGACTTTTTGGTCAAACTTTTGACTTTCGTGAAATTTCATCCTTTTTCGTTCCTTTTCCTTTAGAAACCTTATTCTTGGCTCGTAAAACATTAACTGAGTCTCATAATCTTTAAATGAGGACTCGAACATCGTTTAGATAAAATTATGAATTTTTCATTATTATTCATAATTTTTCATTTAACACATCATAATTACATAAATTAGACTCTAATTCCTTATAAACGAGGAGATTACGAGTCTACAAAATTTCGGGTCTTACATTCGTATTCAACGCATATCGATGGTTCGCAATGGAAAGGTTGGTTATGAGAATGACGATGGGTTGTGCCCTAGCTCGGTGGTGGTAAAACAAGTAATGTATGCCCATGATGAGGAAATTATGTATTTTCCTAAAAACTATTATTATGAAAAGAAGATTATGGTTCTGTATAAAAGATATGATTTTGTGAAAGTTTTAAAAAATAAGAAGCTTATCTTGTTGCTTCTATACAGAACCATGCCACCAAGACGTCGAGCGGCACAAGCCCAAAACGTCGATCTTGCAGCTCAACTGAACGAGCTGAGAGAGATGATGCTCGCCCAACAACGAGAAATAGATGGGCTTAGGGCTCAAATGGCCCAACAGAACCAAGGACCACCTGAGGTCAGGGTACCACCGGCACCTGAAGAGCAACTAGCGGTACCGGAATTCCCCGAGGAGGAACCAGTAATTCCGGAAAACCCTGAGGCCCAAGAAGCACCAATGGCGCCGGTAGCTGCTCTGCCAGCACCTCATGTTCGAACCCTGGCAGAGCTGTACCATGAATTTTGGCGCATGAAGGCGCCAGAATTCGAAGGATCGACGGACCCGATCGAGGTCGACAACTGGCTCATCGATCTTCAAGTTATCGTGAACTTCTTAGGGCTCGACGATAGAGAGAGAGTCCTTTGCGCATCCTTCATGTTGAAGAAAGACGCCCGGCTATGGTGGGAAACGGTCCAGATCAGACGGGACGTCACCCAGATGACATGGGACGACTTTGTGGAAGAGTTCCGTGAGAAGTACTTCAACACAGAAGTAATGGAAACTCAACAGGATGAATTCACCAATTTCCGTCAGGGAAATTTGTCAGTGGCTGAAGCTGTAAGAAGGTTTGAACAGCTCGCCCGCCTCTGCCCTCAACTCATCAGTTCTGAGAAGGACAAAGTGAGGAAGATGATGAAAATGTTCAGACCAGACTTAGCCGTGCTTATCAGCAGTGGCCCTCAACCACCACTCACTGTTGCTGTAAGACCCGAAATTTTGAAGACTTGTAATCTCCTTGTTCATAAGGAATTAGAGTCTAATTTATGTATCTATGATGTGTTATATGAAAAATTATGAATAATAATGAGAAATTCATAATTTTATTTAAACGATATTCAAGTCCTCATTTAATGATTTTGAGACTCAATTAATGTTTTACGAGCCAAGAATGAAGTTTTAAAGAAAAAAGAACGAAAAAGGATGAAATTTTACGAAAGTCAACTTTGACCGAAAAAGTCAAAGGGTTGACCAAAAGTCAAAGGGTTGACCAAAAAGTCAAAGTTTGACCGTGACGGGTCACAACGTCGACTTTACAAGTATGATGAAGGAATATGGAAATAATCTCCGAAAATGAAGTTTTATAAGCCGTAAATCCACCCTAGAAAAATCAAGCACACCGAAAAAGAATTAAGGGCAAAAAGGTCTCCGAAAAATTGGAGAAAGAGAGTTTTGGTCCAAAATTTACATGGAAGAATTTTTGGATCAAAATATAAAATAAGAATGCTCATCACAGTATTGGAAATAACTGTATAGCGCGAAAGGAGCCGTGAAAGAACGAGACGGCCAAACAAGGCCTTGGAAGAGCTAGTGGAAGATGACATCAACTCTTGACATCACCCACCACTAACTCAAGACTACAAATGGCAGCCCTCTACCCCCCATAAGTTCGGCCAACTAGAGGAAAAAGAAAGAAAAATTATTTTAGTGAGAGTAATTAAATGGTTTTTCAAGTCCAACCAAGCAAAGGACAATAACACCATGCCTATGACTCACTTTTTCTAGCCAAAGCTAGCCATGTGGGGCTGCTTTCCCCTCCGTTAAAATCCGGCTGCACCCTCCCCCTCTCCTCATGAGTTTCGGCCAGCCAAAGACAAGCAAAAAGGAAAAGAAAATTTAATGGGAACAAGACTAGACATAAAGCCATAAATCAAGGAAAAAGTTGAACCACTTTTGTCCATCAAGTCTAGTCACTTTTTGTTTAAAAAATGGACTAACTCTCTTGTCCATTCCACCCCCAAAATCCGGCTGCAACCACCCCATTTTCTCCCTTGGATTCGGCTGCACAATGAAGGAAGGAAAGAAAAGGAAACTAAGGACAACAAGGCATGACAAGGCGTGACATAAAGCCTTAATTTAAGGACAAGAAATCTCTCCATCTTCCACTCCACCAAGGATTGCCACATGCCCTCCTTTCCCTTCCCATTTTCGGCAGCCCACACCCTTATCCCTCCATCAAGTTTCGGCTACAAGAAAAAAAAAAGAAAAGAAAGACAAGACAAAAAGCCTTGAATCAAGGGCAAGAAACCAACCACTAAGTCACATGACAAGTCCTCCCTTCCTTTGTGCTTTTGTGGGAAAAAGTGAGCCAAAAGCTCTCACTTTCTTGGATCATTCTCGGCAGCAAAGAGGAAGGAGAGAGAGAGAGTGAATCAAAGAGATTTTTGGAGTCTTCCATCTCCTTGGTGAGTTCGGTTTCTAGAGAGAAAGAGCAAAGAAAAGTGAGAAAAAGTTGGTGAGCTTTTGAGTGTGTTGACCGAGCAAGAGAAAGAGGAACAAGGAAGGAGAGAAGAAGGTAAGAGAAATTTTGGTTTTTCTCCTTATGATGCACGGTTTTTGGTTAGAAGCAAGAAGAGCTAACAACAAAAATTTTTGGATGCATTTTCATGAAGAAACCGTGGGCTAAGAGCAAGCCAAGGAAAGAAGGAAATCTTTGGATTTCAAAACCCTAACTTGGGTTGAGGTAAATCTCTTAAACCTCCTTAAATCTAAGCTTTATTTAAGGTTTTTAATGATGATTTGGAATGGTTTGTAAGGACATAAGTCCACCTTAATTTTCTGCCCTCATCTATGGTGTGTGTGTGCTTGATAAGGTTAGGTTGGCTGGCTGATTTTAATGCTTGATTGCTTTCAAATTTGTGCTTAAAAATGATGGATTTTCCATGCTAGAAAATAGGTTGTATGTCCCATAAGTTTAGGTCAAAGATCTGCCCTTGGCAGCCAAGAGAGCTTGCTAGACTTAGGGATGGATTTTGTGTTGATGGTATGTGATGATGCATGAGTTAGAACCATGTAACCCTAGTCTTTTTAATTTTCGGATTTGGGGTTGCATGAGTAGGATGAGATGGATTTATGGGTTTTAATGGGACGTTAGAAGCGCTGCTTGATGTTGTCTAAGCTCCCGATGTGATCGGTCGAGATAGATTCCGCGAATAGGACGTAAACCGAAGAGAGGAACCAAAACTGCCAATTCGGATTGGAATCTGGCCAGTTTCGGGAAAGGGTAATTTCAAGGCCCTTAGAGGCCGAATGAGGTAAAACTCAAAACACGAAAGTTGTTCGGAACAACTTTTCCTAGAGGACTTCGTGGACAGAATCTTGAAATAAGGCTCCAAAGGCCTCCGTTTTACCCGAAACCCGTGGCTGAACCCTGGGACGTTCTCCACCCAGTTTTTCAGAGTTAACCCGTTTTCAAATAAAAACTGGTACTGATCTAGGCCGAACTAGATTTTGTGCAAAACATGAAAGTTTTAGAATTTTTTGATATCTACAACTTTTGTGAAGACAAGTTTTTCAGATTCTGAGCCGATTTTTAAACTGGGCGCGTTTTGTGAGAGACGCGCAGAGAGTCCGAAATCTAGCAAATGAGTCTCACGAAAATCTTTTCTAGAAAAATCATGAAGTGTTCTTAAATGATTATTTTAGCTTCGAAAACCGTTCCAAAGATGGTTTCCGACCCCAAATGATTTTATGAAATATTTATTTCGAAAACCATGAATTTTAAGGGCTCGGGTTTGAAATTCACATTTTCCCAAAAAGTAAAGAAAAAGAGGGTTTCAACCAAACATTTCCTTGTTAAAGAAAATAATGAGATTTAAGCCAATGAATTTTCTAATTAAAGGGGTTAGAATTCTTACAAGCAAAATGAAGGATTTTTGGAAGATAATCACACAAGATTTTCCAAAAATAAGGAAGAGGAATTTTATAGTAAAATTGGTAAACAAGCCGATTACGAACGGTAACCGGATATTGTATCCGAGTTACAAACACAAGGATAACCAAGGGTTGACAAAAGGTTGACCCAAGGTTAAATAAGGTTAACCTTAAGGGTTACCCAACATAACCCTAAGGGATACCCACATGTATATTGGGCTAAGATTTAATGTGTTAAAGGAAATAACCCAATAACAAGGATATATGAGCAGAACCCAATAAGAGAACAAGACTCTAACCAAAAAGGTTACCCAATGTAACCTCATAAGGATTTATCCAAGTTCAATAAAGAATGGGGATAAATATGGCCTAGATGGATATCATGAATAGGGGACATACAACCAAAAGTAAATGTGAGTGTTGGTAGGTCACCAAAACCTTACGAAAGGATCCTGAACCTATATTTTTGGGTATATCAGGAAAGTGAATTGCGGTTGCCGACGATTTAAGGAACGCGATTCTAAGGATACGGCACTAGAGGTAAGTACAAACCTCACCTGCAGTATGAAAGTTAGTAAATTATGTTCAAATATGTGGTTTTCAAATATGCTGCAATATGTTGTGTGCTATATCTATGAATGCCATGTTTTATGAAAAGTACTATTTTTGCGAAATGTCATATTTATAAAGGTGCTATTTTCGTAAAATGCTATGTTATAAAAAAGTGCTATTTTTGCAAAAGATTATAAAAGTGCCATATTTGCAAAATGTCATGTTTATGAAAATGTCATGTTTGCAAATGCCATGAATGAAAAGAATGCCATGTCATGTTATTAATGAGATACAAAGTATGTTATCAAGTAGTGACATCATATGGTATGTTCACTAAAGATAAATAACATGGTAAGAAATCACAAGTAAATTATCGTACCAACCCCCGCCAAGGTGGAGGATTTTTATATACAAGTTATGGATTCACCCTCGCGCTGATGTAAGAGGGTGTAATCACTTGTGTTTCCTGGAGCAGTTAGGGACTTGCAACCCCATCTAACTGTGTCTGGAGGCACGCTATATGTTAAAAGTACGTACACTATGGGGCCCATAAGAAAGGTAAGAAAGTTAAAAGAAATGCATAAATGGAACATAAATGGTTCACGCATATGCATATGATGATGTATGTTTTCATGATGTTTAAATGTTTTGTGAGATTATGTTTGTGCTTACTGGGCGAAAGCTCATCAAGTTATATTTCATACTGTAGGTAAGAAACCCGCAGCTTAATGCTGGGCATTATTGGAGCGGTGTGGCGGCAGACGAAGGTGGTATGGATACCACTACGCATGGTTTCCGTAAATCTTTTGATAAGTAAAGAAGTTTGTACAATTAAGTAGGTATGGTAAAGACAAATTATGCTTCACGGTATTTTGGAACTAAATACCTTAAGTAAACGTTTACTCAAGTAGTAATGATATATTACTGATGGCAAATGCTTTTATAAGTATGTTTCAAAAAAAAAAAATTCCTAATTTTCAAGTAAGTAAGTAAGTAATCTAAGGAGTGACGGCCCTACGTAGTAAGGGGGCGTCACAGAGTTGGTATCAGAGCGGTATCCTGCCAGCCTACTTCGTCTCGCTCCGCATCGTTCTGCAATAGCCCAAGTAAGTTAATTTATTTTCTTACGCTTAGAGTTAGATTTTCGTATTCCACGCATAACGATGGTTTGCAATGGAAGGTTGGTTGTGAGAATGACGTTGGGTTGTGCCCTAGCTCGGTGGTGGTAAAACAAGTAATGTATGCCCATGATGAGGGAATTATGTATTTTCCTAAAAACTATGATTATGAAAAGAAAATTATGATTCTGTATAAAATATATGATTTTACGAAAGTTTTAAAAATAAGAAGCTTATTTTGTTGCTTCTATACAGAACCATGCTACCAAGACATCGAGTGGCACGGGCCCAAAACGTCAATCTTACAGCTCAACTAAACGAGCTGAGAGGGATGATGTTAGCCCAGCAACGAGAGATAGGTGGGCTTAGGGCTCAGATAGCCCAACAGACCCAAGGACCACCGGCCTCAGAAGCACCAATGGCGCCGGTAGCTGCTCCACCAGCCCCTCGTGTTCGAACCCCGGCAGAACTGTACCATGAATTTCGGCGCATGAAGGCGCCAGAATTCGAAGGATAAACGGACCCGATCGAGGCCGATAACTGGCTCATCAACCTTCAGATTTCCCTGAACTTCTTAGGGCTCGACGATAGAGAGAGAGTCATTTGCGCGTCCTTTATGTTGGAGAAAGACGCCCGGTTATGGTGGGAAACGGTGCAAATCAGACGGGACGTCAACTAGATGACATGGGAAGACTTTGTGGAAGAGTTCCGTGAGAAGTACTTCAACACGGAAGTAATGAAAACTCAGCAGGACGAATTCACCAATTTCCGTCAGGGAAATTTGCCCGTGGCTGAAGCTGTAAAAAGGTTTGAACAGCTCGCCCGTCTCTACCATCAACTCATCAGTTCCAAGAGGGACAATGTGAGAAAAATGATGAGAATGTTCCGGCCGAACTTAGCCGTAATTATCAGTAATAGCCCCCACCCACCGCTCACTGTCGCCAAGTGCGTCAGCCAAGCAGTTCTAGCCGAATATTGGGTCGGCCAGAACAAGGCGCAACGGGCCCAGTTGTTTAAGGAAAGAAATGAGGAAATTGCATTAGCCAAGCAGAGTCAGACCAAACAAGGCCACTCATCACAACAGAAAGGTCAAGGAGGATCTTTTGGCCAACGCGGCAGCAACAAGCCATATGGCAACCCCCAGCAGAAAAGGAAGTGGAATGCTGGAGGGCAAGGGAGCCAACAGAATCCTCCCCAGAAGAAGAATGCCCCTGACAACAGTGGAATTCCCCCTTGCCAGAAATGTGGGAAAAAGCACCCGGGAGACTGCCGGGCTGTAACGCCCCACCTAGCGTAGGTCGTTACCTTGCTTACTTAACATACATTCGTAAAATAAACTTAAACCCATTGATTGAAAACACAGCGGAAAAATTTTTTTTTTTTTTTATAGCATTAACAAAACACTATAAACATAAAGTATCACTGTTTTTGCATACTAGTATATTAATTACCGGTTAATATAAAATATTTCATAATTTACATAAAATCACAAAACACGTAGCGATACCCATAATCCACTCATTCACAGTCCCTTGGCTCGCTACTCCATCTTGCATCTTTTTCATATAGCTGGTTCCTTACCTACAGCATAAACTCAAACCGTGAGCTAGAGCTCAGTAAGTACAACTCTTAAGCCGTAAAGAAATTATAGCATAAACAGGAAATACACATAGCAAGTATTGACCATGTTATGCTTTCTTATCTCTACTCATTATGGGCCCTTACCTCGTGTGTTCGTAACCGGCGCGCGACTATGAATTGGTTGGGGCGGCCAAACCTTATCCAACTCAATCCACAGTCCAACCCAACCTGGCGTGGGTGGTACGACACATCGCTTATTAACTTACTTATTCTTACCATTAGTGAACATACATTCTGTTGTCACCTTTTTGATTCTATTATTTATGCCCTAGCATAATAATCATATTCATAACATAATTATATTGCATACATGTTAACTAACACATAGCACATAACACATCATAGACATCTAGTAATATATACTAGTAGCTTATGCTGTAGACGGTGTTGTACTTACCGTCTATCCTTGTGCTGCTTGTCTTACTCCTCCTCGAGCTTTAGTTGCAGAATCCCTCCTGCTCGATCGAAGGACGTACATGAGATTTCTAATCTATATCATGTGGGTTTTTCGGTGATATGTCCCCCCTAACATAAACCATGCATACATAAGGGTGACTACCTTAGTAGTCTTATAGATCATGTATCGTGATCTAAAAAGATACGTTGGATATCCTTCTTAAACACTTAGCCCATATATGAAAACATGTCGGGTTAGATTAACATCAACCCTTGAGCTTTGATCAACAATCTATGGGTCAACCAAGGTTAACCCTTGTGATCCTTAACGTGAATCCCTATTCGGCTTACTTAAGAATTGTGGGAACTATGTCCCGTTAACTCGGGTATAATTTCCCGGTTATCATACGTCTTAACATTGCCTTGAACACTTAGCTTAAAATCCTTTTGCTTTGAGAATCTTAACTTAGAAACCATTTTCTTTTAAAAACCTTAACTTATCATTCTTGCTTCATAAAAACACTTAGCTTTAAAATCTTAATCTTATCAACTTTTTCGTAAAAATTCGTAAATCTTGCTTTATAATTTCATAAATCATTTGGGGGTCGGAAACTGCTTTTGGGACAGTTTCCATACTTGAAATAACGTGTTTAGCTCGAAAAACGTTTTTCCTAAAGGGTTCTATAAAATCATGCACAGAAACTCTTGAATTCCTGCGCAGTTTTGGCATTTCATTTTATAGTTAAAAATCGCTTTCGAATTTGAAAATGTTTTCTTCACGAAAGTTCTAGCCCTCAAAAAGTTCTAAAACTTTCATGTTTTGAGAAATTTCTGATTCTGTACCGATTGGTACCAGTTTTTAATTGAAAACGAGATTAACTTTGAAAACCGAGTCTTACAGACCTCTATCGGGTTTCCTTGAAAAAGAAGGCTGTTGGAGCCTTATTTTGGAAAACTGGCCGCGCTGGCCGCTAGGAAACAACCTAGTCTACAACTTTCGTGTTTTAACTTTTTGCCCATTCGGCCTCTAAAGGCCTGTAATCCGTGTTTTACCGAAACAGCTCCCTGGAACCCGAGAGCTAGTTTTGGTTCTTACATTTATTGTTACGTCCTAAATCGCGGGTTCTAACTCGACCGCCCACATCGGGAGATAATTATCAAACATGCAGCGCATTCTAACGTCCCTTAACCTTATCATACAGCCCATGTGATCATTGCAACCCAAAAATCCGAACTCCTATCCTAGGGTTGCATATCCACTAACTTAGCATACATCACACCAAACATGCATCTTGGTTCATAAAAACATAACATACATGCACAAAACTAATAACCTAATTTGGGGACATATAACCTACATCAAACCCTAACATGCCAATCTAGCAAATCAAGCACATAGCATAATTTATGAGCATAAACATAAACCAAACCACACCTAGAATCAACCTAACCAAACACTAAGCACACAAGCACATATAAGGCAGCCATAAAAACACATATAGGAGCTTATGCTCTTACACAAATTTTGCATGAAATACACGTAAATCACATGCTTAAAAACTCATTTAAACTTGTGAAAAGCTTTTAAAAATTTTACCTTCCAAGAGGTGACTTTCGGCTAGGGTTTGGGTACCCGAAAAAAATCTGGTTGCACCACTTGGTTCAAGGGCTCGGCTGCTCACTCCCCACGCACCAAAAATCAGATTTTTGGCTCCTTTAGGGTCTCCTCTCCTTGCTCGGACACTCAAGGAAGTTTAGCCCCAAATCTGAATTTTTTTCCTCTCTTTTCTCCCACAAACCCGAGGGCTGCTTGGAGTTGAAATCAAGCTCCAAAACTTTGCTCAAATCACTCTCTTACTCACTAGACAAACCCGAACCTTAAACCCTAATTTCTACCCCAAAATTTTGGCTTTCCCTTGTGTTTCCCCTGCTCCAAACCCACGGCAACAAGGGCTGTTGGCTGCAGGAAAATTTTTCCTTTCTCTCCCCTCGGTTGCTAGCTACCCGAAGCACACAAGATGGATTGAGCTTGAAAAATTTTTCTGATCTCACTCACCCTTTCTCTCGGATTTTTGAGCTACAAATTTGCAAGAGTTTTGTTGCATTTTCTCATTAAAGTGAATAGAGAAATCCACCCCCTTTTATAGACAACTTGGAGAGCTTTTTGAAATAGAAATTTGACCCCAAAATTTTGCAAATTTTGGCTTTCTAGCATGCAAGGTGTCCGGATCTTTGGAGGTGCAAGACAACTCATGGTGAGTTGGCATAGGCTAGGTGTCCTCTTGTGATTGGTCCAACACATCTCACTTGCAATAAAATATTATTTCTTTTGAGATATCTTGGAATTTAAGGCCTTGTTTGGATAAAACATTGAAACTTTGATTGTAAAAATTTAAATTCCAATACTGTAATAATTATTTTACAGTTTGGATTTTTCATAATTACAGTCAAAAAAATCGGATTGAAGATCTTTTCTCAAATCCTTCTGCCTCGTGACTTACTGTGGCGTGCTTGATTTTTCTAAGGTGGTTTTAGTTTCTAACTGTCATAAAAATTAGTTCCTGCATTATTTTTCGTAAAACGCAGATCTTAAAATTCCTCTGTCATAATTTCGGCCATTTTGGTCCAACTTTGACTTTTCGGTCAACAGTTGACTTTTTCGGTCAAAATTTTGACTTTTGTGGAATTGAGTCGGTTTCACTTCTTATTGTTCAAAAAGGCTGTTTGCTTCTTCGAACAGTCATTTTTGAGTTTTATTAAGCTATAAAAACTCATAACACATATTAGAGCTCTGAAACAAGCTTTTTCATGGGATTGCATGTACTATTTACATTCAAGTCTTTACAGAAGCTAGTTACATGAAAAACTAGATCTCACAATCTACCCTCCTTAAAAATTTTCGTCCTCGAAAATTAGAACAACTCGGGGTAGTTCTTCTTCATAGCATCCTCTAGTTCCCATGTTGCTTCTTCAACACTATGGTTTCGCCATAAAACCTTGACCATAGGAATAATTCTATTCCTTAGGACCTTATCTTCTCTATCAAGAATTCGTACAGGCTTTTCTTCGTAGGTTAAATCCGTCTGAACCTCCACTGGTTATTGGCTAAGCACGTGTGAAGGATCTGGAACATACTTCTTGAGCATTGAGACATGGAAAACATCATGCATAGAAGCTAACTCTGGCGGCAAGGCGAGCTTGTACGCAACCTTTCCAATCCTCTTGAGGATTTCGAACGGTCCCGTATACCTTGGACTGAGCTTTCCTTACTTGCCAAATCGCATTACTCCCTTCATAGGAGCAATTTTGATGAAAACAGCATCACCAACTTGAAATTCTAATGGTCGTCGACGCTTGTCCGCATAGCTTTTCTGTCGGCTAAAGGCTACGTCGAGTCTCTGCTTAATCTTCTGAATATCTTCGGAGGTCTTTTTAATGAAGTCCGTCGTTTGCAACTGCTTTTGTCCGACTTCTTGCCAGTGAACTGGCGATCTACATTTTCGTCCATACAACGCTTCAAATGGAGCCATTCCAATTGAGGCATGATAGCTGTTGTTGTAGGAAAATTCGATCAGTGGTAGCTTTTCATCCCAATTTCCCTTGAAATCTAGGACGCACGATCTCAACATATCCTCCAAAGTCTGGATAGTTCTCTCTGACTGACCATCCGTTTGAGGGTGAAATGCTGTGCTAAACTTTAATCTTGATCCCATGGCTGCGTGTACGCTCATCCAAAATCGTGACGTGAAACGTCCATCGCGGTCTGAAATGATTGATTTTGGAATTCCATGGAATCTGACGATCTGAGCTACGTAAATCTGCGCCAATCTTTCCACTGAGTGGGTAGCTTTAATCGCAACGAAGTGGGCTGACTTGGTCAAACGATCTACTACAACCCAAATCGTGTCGTTTCCACTCGTAGTTCTGGGCAGTCCGACTACAAAATCCATCGTAATCTGCTCCCATTTCCACTCCGGAAGCTCTATCTTCTGTAATTCTCCTCCCGGATGGCGGTGTTCAGCCTTAACTTTCTGACAAGTTAGGCATTTTGACACAAATTCTGCAACTTGGTTCTTCATATTCGGCCACCAGTAGGTCTCCCTGAGATCCTTGTACATCTTGGTAGCTCCTGGATGTACGGAATATGGCGTTTGGTGTGCCTCTGTCATTATGCGTTCCTTCAAACCCTTCACGTTTGGAACACAAATCCTTCCTTTGAAGTGGAGTATACCATCGTCGGAAGTCTTGAACTCTGTGCCCTTCTCATTAAACAAACGAGCCTTCAGCAAAGAAGAGTCATTTTCTTGATGGGCCTTAATGACGTCTAGCAGATCAGACTTTAAGGTAAGCGAAGATAACCTTCCTGTTATTACTTCAATGTTGAAATCAGCGATCTCCTTCTGTAGAGGCTTAGGAAGTGCTTCAATGGACATCAGCGTGGCTACTGACTTCCTGCTTAATGCATCTGCTACCTGTTAGCTTTTCCAGGGTGGTAAAGGATTTCGCAATCATAATCCTTTACGAGTTCCAACCACCGTCTTTGCCTCATATTTAACTCCTTCTGAGTAAAAATATACTTGAGACTCTGATGGTCGGTGTAGATTTCGCATTTATTCCCATACAGATAGTGTCTCCATATCTTGAGGGCGAAGACCACTGCTGCTAGCTCCATATCATGAGTAGGGTAGTTCCTTTCATGATTCTTCAATTGACGCGACGCGTAGGCAACTACCTTCCCATTCTGCATCAAGACAGCTCCTAAACCATTTTTAGAAGCGTCACTGTAAATCACGAAGTTTCCTGCTTCTACATCAGGAATTATCAGCACAGGTGCACTTGTCAATTTCCTCTTAAGCTCCTGGAAATTCTCTTCACATTTCTGCGTCCACTCGTACTTCTTCTCCTTTCGAGTGAGAGCTGTAAGAGGTGCTGCTATCTTCGAAAAGCCTTCGACGAATCTTCTATAGTACCCTGCTAACCCAAGAAAACTTCTAATCTCTGTGACGTTTCTGGGTGCTGGCCACGAGCTAACTGCTTCCACTTTTGTAGGGTCTACAGAAATTCCTTCTTTCGTCACCACGTGCCCCAAAAAGTGAACTTTTTCTAGCCAAAATTCACATTTCGTGAATTTAGCATACAGCTGTGTTGTCTCAACATTTGCAGTACCAGCCTCAAGTGCTGCTCATGCTCCTCCTGGGACCTCGAGTAGATCAGAATGTCATCAATGAAGACGATCACGAATTTGTCCAGGAATTCCTTAAACACTCGGTTCATCAAATCCATGAAGGCTGCTGGGGCATTGGTTAGCCCAAAGGGCATGACCAAGAATTCGTAGTGCCCATAACGTGTTCTGAAAGCTGTCTTGGACACATCTGACTCCTTGATCCGAAGTTGATGATAGCCTGATCGCAAGTCAATCTTCGAGAACACTATCGCTCCTCTAAGCTGGTCGAACAGATCATCTATCCTTGGGAGAGGATATTTGTTCTTAATCGTGATCTTGTTCAACTCACGGTAATCGATGCACATACGGAGCGATCCATCTTTCTTCTTTACAAACAAAACAGGTGCTCCCCACGGAGAGTGGCTCTGCTTGATAAACCCCTTATCTAAAAGCTCTTGTAACTGCATTTGAAGCTCCCTGAGTTCTGCAGGTGCCATTCTGTACGGTGCCTTCGATACCGGTGCTACTCCTGGTAGTAACTCGATTTCGAACGAAATCTCACGTTCTGGCGGCAGTCCTGGTAATTCTTCTGGAAACACGTCCACATATTCCCTGATGATGGGAACGTCTTCTGGCTCAACTCCTTTTCTTGCTTCTTATCCACCATGTTCGCTAGGTATCCTTGACATCCACTAGCTAACATCTTCCAGGCTCTTACAGCTGATACGAGCTTAGTGGTGGAATTCCGAGATTGCCCATGGAATTAAACTCATCCTTCTCGCCTAGGTTGAACGTTATCCGGCGTCTTCGGCAGTCAATCCTAGCGTCGTGTCTGCCTAAGAAATCCATCCCCAAGATCACATCGAAATCATGGAGTTTGATTACGATGAGATCTACAGCTAATTCTCTGCCATTGATGATAACAGGAACATTTTGGATCCAGGAATTGGACCACAAAATTTCACCAGATGGTAAAGAAGCACTGAAGGGTTGTCCTATCCTATTGACACTGTCTCCTAACTTCTGAGCAAGTTCCAAGGATATGAACGAATGCGTAGCGCCAGAATCGAAAAGTGCAATCACATCATAAGTGGCGATAGAGATCTGACCTGTCACCACATGTGATGTTCCAGCTTCCGCATCTCCCTTCGTATACGCATAGATCCTTGCTTGGGGTTCTGGGGCTTCCAGTCTGCCTATCACTGTCGCAGGTCCTTCCAATCTAGCTTGTACTGCGTGTATCTGCCGTTGGTTGGAGTTGCGATTCTGATACTGTGGTTGCTGATTCTGATACTGCTGTTGCTGGTTATTCTGAGGGCAGTTCTTCGCAAAATGTCCCTCTTTACCACAGATATAGCAAGCGTTGGATCCCTTCCTACAGACTCCTGGGTGTTTCTTCCCACAAGTCTCACATGCAGGGTAGGAGACATTGTTGCCATCATTTCCCCGGTTACTCCTCTTCTGTTGGAAATTTTTCTGTTGCCCCTGGTTGTTAAAATTTCCCTTCCGTTTGTTCTTCCCAGATTGCTTGGGACTTTGTCCGGGGTTGCTTGCTTGTCCTCTATTACTTGCTTCCGTATTCTGTCGAGGTTGTGTCGACTTTGCAGCAGACTTCTCTTCCTTCCTGGACTTGAAAATCTGGGCTCTAGCTTCCTTGTCCCGATTAATCCAGTACTCAGCCCTGACGGCTCTGCTGACACAGTCTGACACTGTCTCAGGTGGACTACTGCCGGCACTGACTTGCTTCGCAATGTCCGTGCGGAACATTCTCATCATCAGTCGCACCTTCTCCTCTTCATTCGGTACCAGTTTTGGACATAAACGAGCCAGTTGCTCGAATCTTCTGATTGCGTCCAGAACTGTCATAGATCCCTGTCGGAAGTTTATAAACTCGTCCTGTTGTACGGCAAGTACTTCTCTGTTGTAGTACATCGAGCGAAACTCGTACTCAAAGTCTTGCCAGGACATAGCGGTAACGTCTCTCCTCATCTGTACCGTAATCCACCAATGTCTCGCGTCCTTCTTAAGAGCGAAGGAAGCGCATAGTACCTTCTCCTGCTCTGTCAGCCTCATAAAGTCTAGAATGACCTGGATATCGATAAGCCAATTATCCGCGGCCATTGGATCTGTAGGCCCCTCAAACTCGGGTGCCTTCATCCTTCTGAAACGTTCGTACAGCAGGTCTTCTCGTATTGCTGGCGGATCTACCGGCATGGCAGCTGGTGCCATTGGAACATACGGAGGGACTTCCGGTTGAACATTAGGTACCTGAGGTACCACTGGAGGCACTGGCTGTGGAGCTTCTTGTACTGGGGGTGCTGGATTCATACGTTCTAACTGTTCGCGGAATCTAGCCATCTCTTGTTGTTGCTGCAGCATTTGCTGTTGCAAGTTCGTCATAAGAGTCACTAGATCCGGCTGGGGCGGATCTGCGGCTGCGTTGCCTCTTGTTCGTACCATGCTTATATTCCTACTATAGGAAACAGGCATTATCATAAGCTAATAAACTTATCATACATTTCATACATATCATCACATCAGCATACATATCATATCATAACATAACATAATAACATAACATCATATCATCATACTTCATACATACTTGACATAACATGTGACATCATAACATAACTTTCATATATCCCGTGAACACACGGTCTCTTTTTGTACAATAAGCAAAAGTACATCATCATATCTTATATACTTCAAAATACATCATACTGTACATATTTACATATTTACGGACAGAACTTCGGATGGAAGTGTCTAACACTTTCTCATCCTACATATATGTACAACCTAATATCCGAATACATATACTATAATCGTCCTAACAAAAGAAAAACAAAACGCGAAATCGGCCCTAGTCTAACTAGTGTCGTCGAGGGTGCTCGCGGACGTATCGGTATCGGAAAGGACTACTACAGGTGCAGGCGCGTCATCATCCGCTGGCTCGTCGGGATCATCAAGTGGAAACTCCTCTGGATCATCCTCGTCGTCCATGTCATCCTCATCGTCACTGGAAATGTCGACAACGGGAGGGTCTTCCTGTTCCGGTGGATCTATCGGTATAACATCGTCGTCAGAAGTGTTCTCCTCGTCCATCGGGTCCTCTGCCTCTTGGGCAGGCATCTCCGGTAATGGCTCCTCGGGTCCGACCTCATACTGCGGATCCTCGGGCCCTACCTCATACTGTGGATCCTCATCTCCAGCATCATCAGCAACGGGATCCTGGGCCTCATCTGCATGATCAGCGGCAGGTACGGTCTGAGCTATCGTCTCCGCTGCTAGTATGTCATCGGTGTAGCTACCAACGGTCATCTCACGGCGGGGTGATGGTACAGACTGTCTGATGTGTGTCGGTACTCCGTTCCGTAGGAGCATCAACGCCTGTAACTCGGGCTCTGGTATATCCTGGGGAATGTAAGGAAGCATCGTCTCCTGGAATCTCCAGCAATAATGGACCATAGTCTCCCCTGGATAGGCGTGCCAGTCCTGTGACATCATCTGATAGCGAGTAAGTCGCATATCCTTATATATCGCAGGATCACGCATCGGCTCATCAGCTCCTCGTGCTGGAAGTGGACCATATCTGTTCACCACGGCTGCACGGAAATGTGCCCAAGTACGGCTAGGTAGCTGCGGCTCTCCTAATGTAACCCACCATATCCTAGCATCACCAATCAGACATCGGCTGGCTAGGGTGACCTGTAAGTGCTCCTCGATGTGGCACATCGTGAAGATCTGCTCCATGTCATGAAGCCATATGCTGATCGATACTGATCGTCTAGTACTGTCGAAGTACTGAGGCTGCGATCGGTAGAAAGAAACTACGGCATCCCGATCCCTCTTCACTTGTGTCGTCTCCATGATACCGTGTCTATATCACGTAACATAACCATAAACACTATAGCATAAAACCATATAGCATATAAGAAAGAAATCTAAACTTACTTGCAATGATGGAGGTGATGTCAGGTAACTGTGAATTCGTGTCGCAAGGGAACCGCTCTGATACCAAACCTTGTAACGCCCCACCTAGCGTAGGTCGTTACCTTGCTTACTTAACATACATTCGTAAAATAAACTTAAACCCATTGATTGAAAACACAGCGGAAAATTTTTTTTTTTTTTTTTTTATAGCATTAACAAAACACTATAAACATAAAGTATCACTGTTTTTGCATACTAGTATATTAATTACCGGTTAATATAAAATATTTCATAATTTACATAAAATCACAAAACACGTAGCGATACCCATAATCCACTCATTCACAGTCCCTTGGCTCGCTACTCCATCTTGCATCTTTTTCATATAGCTGGTTCCTTACCTACAGCATAAACTCAAACCGTGAGCTAGAGCTCAGTAAGTACAACTCTTAAGCCGTAAAGAAATATAGCATAAACAGGAAATACACATAGCAAGTATTGACCATGTTATGCTTTCTTATCTCTACTCATTATGGGCCCTTACCTCGTGTGTTCGTAACCGGCGCGCGACTATGAATTGGTTGGGGCGGCCAAACCTTATCCAACTCAATCCACAGTCCAACCCAACCTGGCGTGGGTGGTACGACACATCGCTTATTAACTTACTTATTCTTACTATTAGTGAACATACATTCTGTTGTCACCTTTTTGATTCTATTATTTATGCCCTAGCATAATAATCATATTCATAACATAATTATATTGCATACATGTTAACTAACACATAGCACATAACACATCATAGACATCTAGTAATATATACTAGTAGCTTATGCTGTAGACGGTGTTGTACTTACCGTCTATCCTTGTGCTGCTTGTCTTACTCCTCCTCGAGCTTTAATTGCAGAATCCCTCCTGCTCGATCGAAGGACGTACATGAGATTTCTAATCTATATCATGTGGGTTTTTCGGTGATATGTCCCCCCTAACATAAACCATGCATACATAAGGGTGACTACCTTAGTAGTCTTATAGATCATGTATCGTGATCTAAAAAGATACGTTGGATATCCTTCTTAAACACTTAGCCCATATATGAAAACATGTCGGGTTAGATTAACATCAACCCTTGAGCTTTGATCAACAATTTATGGGTCAACCAAGGTTAACCCTTGTGATCCTTAACGTGAATCCCTATTCGGCTTACTTAAGGATTGTGGGACCTAAGTCCCGATAACTCGGGTATAATTTCCCGGTTATCATACGTCTTAACATTGCCTTGAACACTTAGCTTAAAATCCTTTTGCTTTGAAAACCTTAACTTAGAAACCATTTTCTTTAAAAACCTTAACTTATCATTCTTACTTCATAAAAACACTTAGCTTTAAAACTTAATCTTATCAACTTTTTCGTAAAAATTCGTAAATCTGCCTTATAATTTCATAAATCATTTGGGGGTCGGAAACTGCTTTTGGGACAGTTTCCATACTTGAAATAACGTGTTTAGCTCGAAAAACGTTTTTCCTAAAGGGTTCTATAAAATCATGCACAGAAACTCTTGAATTCCTGCGCAGTTTTGGCATTTCATTTTATAGTTAAAAATCGCTTTCGAATTTGAAAATGTTTTCTTCACGAAAGTTCTAGCCCTCAAAGAGTTCTAAAACTTTCATGTTTTGAGAAATTTCTGATTCTGTACCGATTGGTACCAGTTTTTAATTGAAAACGAGATTAACTTTGAAAACCGAGTCTTACAGACCTCTATCGGGTTTCCTTGAAAAAGAAGGCTGTTGGAGCCTTATTTTGGAAAACTGGCCGCGCTGGCCGCTAGGAAACAACCTAGTCTACAACTTTCGTGTTTTAACTTTTTGCCCATTCGGCCTCTAAAGGCCTGTAATCCGTGTTTTACCGAAACAGCTCCCTGGAACCCGAGAGCTAGTTTTGGTTCTTACATTTATTGTTACGTCCTAAATCGCGGGTTCTAACTCGACCGCCCACATCGGGAGATAATTATCAAACATGCAGCGCATTCTAACGTCCCTTAACCTTATCATACAGCCCATGTGATCATTGCAACCCAAAAATCCGAACTCCTATCCTAGGGTTGCATATCCACTAACTTAGCATACATCACACCAAACATGCATCTTGGTTCATAAAAACATAACATACATGCACAAAACTAATAAACCTAATTTGGGGACATATAACCTACATCAAACCCTAACATGCCTAATCTAGCAAATCAAGCACATAGCATAATTTATGAGCATAAACATAAACCAAACCACACCTAGAATCAACCTAACCAAACACTAAGCACACAAGCACATATAAGGCAGCCATAAAACACATATAGGAGCTTATGCTCTTACACAAATTTTGCATGAAATACACGTAAATCACATGCTTAAAAACTCATTTAAACTTGTGAAAAGCTTTTAAAAATTTTACCTTCCAAGAGGTGACTTTCGGCTAGGGTTTGGGGTACCCGAAAAAAATCTGGTTGCACCACTTGGTTCAAGGGCTCGGCTGCTCACTCCCCACGCACCAAAAATCAGATTTTTGGCTCCTTTAGGGTCTCCTCTCCTTGCTCGGACACTCAAGGAAGTTTAGCCCCAAATCTGAATTTTTTTCCTCTCTTTTCTCCCACAAACCCGAGGGCTGCTTGGAGTTGAAATCAAGCTCCAAAACTTTGCTCAAATCTTACTCTCTTACTCACTAGACAAACCCGAACCTTAAACCCTAATTTCTACCCCAAAATTTTGGCTTTCCCTTGTGTTTCCCCTGCTCCAAACCCACGGCAACAAGGGCTGTTGGCTGCAGGAAAATTTTTCCTTTCTCTCCCCTTCGGTTGCTAGCCTACCCGAAGCACACAAGATGGATTGAGCTTGAAAAATTTTTCTGATCTCACTCACCCTTTCTCTCGGATTTTTGAGCTACAAATTTGCAAGAGTTTTGTTGCATTTTCTCATTAAAGTGAATAGAGAAAATCCACCCCCTTTTATAGACAACTTGGAGAGCTTTTTGAAATAGAAATTTGACCCCAAAATTTTGCAAATTTTGGCTTTCTAGCATGCAAGGTGTCCGGATCTTTGGAGGTGCAAGACAACTCATGGTGAGTTGGCATAGGCTAGGTGTCCTCTTGTGATTGGTCCAACACATCTCACTTGCAATAAAATATTATTTCTTTTTGAGATATCTTGGAATTTTAAGGCCTTGTTTGGATAAAAACATTGAAATTTTGATTGTAAAAATTTAAATTCCAATACTGTAATAATTATTTTACAGTTTGGATTTTTCATAATTACAGTCAAAAAAATCGGATTGAAGATCTTTTCTCAAATCCTTCTGCCTCGTGACTTACTGTGGCGTGCTTGATTTTTCTAAGGTGGTTTTAGTTTCTAACTGTCATAAAAATTAGTTCCTGCATTATTTTTCGTAAAACGCAGATCTTAAAATTCCTCTGTCATAATTTCGGCCATTTTGGTCCAACTTTGACTTTTCGGTCAACAGTTGACTTTTTCGGTCAAAATTTTGACTTTTGTGGAATTGAGTCGGTTTCACTTCTTATTGTTCAAAAAGGCTGTTTGCTTCTTCGAACAGTCATTTTTGAGTTTTATTAAGCTATAAAAACTCATAACACATATTAGAGCTCTGAAACAAGCTTTTTCATGGGATTGCATGTACTATTTACATTCAAGTCTTTACAGAAGCTAGTTACATGAAAAACTAGATCTCACACGGGCAGGGACAAATCGCTGTTACCGGTGTGGCAAGGAAGGCCACTTTGCAAGGAATTGCACTGCCCATGTCCCGCACCAGCAGAATTATTAGACGGGTCAGAGAAGTCAGTTACATGCCGCCCAGATGAAGCTAGAAGGACCTGCGGTTCCTCAAAGCCGAGCTGAAGCTCCAGAACCGCAAGGACGCATCTACACCTACACGAAGGAGGATGCTCAAGCTGGGCCGTCCATGGTGGTGACAGGTCAGCTTCCTTTTTCCCCAACAAGATGCTTATGTGTTAATTAATTATGGAGCTACGCATTCATTCACATCACCTAGGTTGCTAAGAAACTAGGTAGAGATAATGAGAAAATTGGAAGAACCTTTCGTACTGCATTACCCTCCGGGGAAATCTTGTTGTCTGATTATTGGATACGCCATGTTCCAATAATCATATGCGGTAGAGAGATGTACGTCAACCTAATCGTCATTGACTTATATGACTACGACGTTATCCTGGGTATGGACTTCCTAGAAAATACAACGCGGTTATCGACTGCCAGCGTCGTGCCGTTACGTTCAAGCCAGTTGGGGATAAGGAATTCATCTTTCGAGGATCGACCCCGAAGCAGCCGAAAATGTTTATTTCGGCGTTAAAGGCTAGAAAGTTGTTGGCGGAAGGATGTATGGGATTTCTAGCCAATATGGTAGATAAGACGTTAGAGACCGAAAGTAAGCCGGAAGATGTACTGATAGTCAAGGAATTTGTAGACGTTTTTCCTGAAGATATACCAGGATTGCCACCAGAACGAGAAATCTCTTTTGAGATTGAGCTACTTCCAGGATCGGCACCAGTATCCAAGGCACCATATAGGATGGCGCCTGCTGAACTTAAAGAATTACAAGTCCAGTTGAAGGAGCTCCTAGATAAAGGATTCATCAGACAAAGCTATTCACCATGGGGAGCCCCGGTGTTGTTTGTTAAAAAGAAGGACGGCACTCTAAGAATGTGCATCGACTATCAGGAGTTGAACAAGATCACCATCAAGAACAAGTATCCTTTGCCCAGGATCGACGATCTGTTCAACCAATTAAAAGGAGCCTCAGTCTTTTCGAAGATTGATCTACGATCGGGATATCACCAGCTCCGAATCAAGGAAGGAGATGTTCCGAAGACGGCGTTTCGCACCCGATATGGACACTACGAGTTCCTTGTGATGCCGTTCGGACTGACAAATGCACCAGCCGCCTTCATGGACCTGATGAATCGAGTATTTAAGGACTACCTAGATAAGTTTGTCATTGTCTTCATAGACGACATTCTGATCTATTCAAGGTCGAAAGAGGAGCACGAAGAATATCTAAGGATTGCACGAAGAATATCTAAGTTTGAGATTGAGCTACTTCCAGGATCGGCACCAGTATCCAAGGCACCATATAGAATGGCGCCTGCTGAACTCAAAGAATTACAAGTCCAGTTGAAGGAGCTCCTAGATAAAGGATTCATCAGACAAAGCTATTCACCATGGGGAGCCCCGGTGTTGTTTGTTAAAAAGAAGGACGGCACTCTAAGAATGTGCATCGACTATCGGGAGTTGAACAAGATCACCATCAAGAACAAGTATCCTTTGCCCAGGATCGACGATCTGTTCGACCAACTAAAAGGAATCTCAGTCTTTTCGATTCTACGATCGGGATATCACCAGCTCCGAATCAAGGAAGAAGATGTTCCGAAGACGGCGTTTCGTACCCAATATGGACACTACGAGTTCCTTGTGATGCCGTTCGGACTGACAAATGCACCAGCCGCCTTCATGGACCTGATGAATCGAGTATTTAAGGACTACCTAGACAAGTTTGTCATTGTCTTCATAGACGACATTCTGATCTATTCAAGGTCGAAAGAGGAGCACGAAGAATATCTAAGGATTGCACTACGGATTTTGAAGCAAAATCAGCTTTACGCCAAGTTCTCCAAGTGCGAGTTTTGGTTGGAAAAGGTCCATTTCCTTGGACATGTAGTCTCAAAAGAAGGCATATCCGTAGACCCGGCTAAGATTGAGGCGGTAAGTAAGTGGCCAGCCCCCAAAAATGTTACCAAAGTGCGCAGCTTCCTCGGATTAGTGGGCTATTACCGACGATTTGTCGAAGGATTTGCTAAGATCGCGGCGCCACTTACCGCACTCACAAGAAAAGGGAAGACCTACGAATGGACTAATAAGTGTGAAGAACACTTCCAAGAGCTCAAAAGCAAGTTGACGAGCGCTCCAATCCTCACAATTCCGGTCGTGGAGGAAGAAAACTTCGTGATTTACAGCGATGCTTCCAAGATAGGATTGGGAGCCGTGCTTATGCAAAACGGAAAAGTGATCGCCTATGCCTCACGACAGCTCAAGGAACACGAAAAGAACTATCCGACGCACGATTTGGAACTTGCGGCGGTAGTATTTGCCTTAAAGATTTGGAGGCACTACCTCTACGGCACAAAATGCGAAGTGTACACGGACCGTCAGAGTTTGAAGTATATCTTCACACAAAAAGGAGCTTAACATGAGGCAAAGAAGATGGCTCGAATTAGTGAAGGACTATGACATAGATATCCGATACCATCCGGGAAAGGCTAACAAGGTGGCCGATGCCCTTAGTCAGAAATCCTCTTCCTCAATGATGTCAATCAGGTCATTGACCGAGCCTCTTCAAAAGGAGCTAATGGAAGCCAGAATCGAGCTTATTACGGGAAGATTAGCTGCCCTAACCTTCCAGCCTACCATTTTGGATGGCATGAAGGAACGTCAAGGAGCCGATGCCTCGCTGCTTAGGACGAAAAACGAGGTTATAGAAGGAAAGGAGTCGGACTTCCACATATCCGATGAAGGCATTCTCTATCAAAAGAATAGATTATGTATTCCTAACGAGGAAGAACTAAAGAAAAAGATCATGAAACAAGCTCACGAGACTCCATACTCTGTCCATCCCGGAGCCACAAAGATGTACAAGGACTTAAAGGAGAGCTTTTGGTGGCCCAAAATGAAGAACGACGTTGCTACTTTTGTCAATAAGTGCCTTACTTGTCAAAAAGTAAAGGCGGAACACCAACGTCCAGGAGGAGAATTGCAAAAAATTTCCATCCCAGAATGGAAATGGGATCAGGTGACGATGGATTTCGTGGTGGGTCTGCCTCGAACTCCCAGCGGCAACGACGCAATTTGGGTAGTCGTTGACCGATTGACAAAGTCGGCACACTTTATAGCCATCAAGCTCAGCTTCTCTGTGGAACAGTTGACAGAATGGTACGTGGCTCAGATCGTTCGCTATCATGGAATTCCGAAGACGATAATCTCGGATCGCGACGGTCGCTTCACTTCAAAATTTTGGAAGAGCGTGCATGAAGCAATGGGTACCAAGCTTTCGTTTAGTACAGCTTTTCACCCACAAACAGATGGACAATCAGAAAGGACCATTCAAACCTTATAAGACATGTTGCGGGCTTACGTGATGGATTTCAAGGGAACTTGGGATAAGAAGCTTCATTTGATTGAATTCTCGTACAACAACAGTTTTCACGCTTCAATTGGAATGGCTCCTTATGAAGCTTTATATGGAAGAAGATGCAGATCTCCAGTCCACTGGTACGAAACAAGAGAAAAAGAGCTTGTATATACGGACTTCATTCGAAAGACTACAGAAAACGTAAAGCTCATACGACAAAGGATGGAGACTGCATTTAGCCGGCAAAAGAGTTACGCCGACAAACGCCGAAGACCTCTCGAATTTCAAGTAGGAGACTCGGTTTTCCTCAAAGTCGCTCCATTTAAGGGAGTTATGCAATTCGGAAAGAAAGGGAAATTGAGCCCAAGGTATATAGGACCGTTCGAAATAATCGAAAGGGTCGGTAACGTAGCCTGCAAGTTGGCTTTACCCCAAGAATTAGCATATGTGCACAATGTATTTCATGTGTCAATGCTGAAAAAGTATATTCCGGATCCGTCACACGTAATCGAGCATGAACCGATCGAGGTTCGAGAAGATCTGACTTATGAGGAGAAGCTAGTCCAGATTTTGGCACGAGAAGAAAATGTGTTAAGGAATAAGGTTATCCCTCTAGTCAAGGTACTATGGAGAAACCGCCACATCGAAGAAGCGACGTGGGAACGAGAAGAAGATATGAAGAGAGACTACCTCGATTTGTTCTAATTTTCGAGGACGAAAATCTTTTAAGGAGGGTAGGTTGTAAGACCCGAAATTTTGAAGACTTGTAATCTCCTTGTTCATAAGGAATTAGAGTCTAATTTATGTATCTATGATGTGTTATATGAAAAATTATGAATAATAATGAGAAATTCATAATTTTATTTAAACGATGTTCGAGTCCTCATTTAATGATTTTGAGACTCAATTAATGTTTTACGAGCCAAGAATGAAGTTTTAAAGGAAAAATAACGAAAAATGATGAAATTTTACGAAAGTCAACTTTGACCGAAAAAGTCAAAGGGTTGACCAAAAGTCAAAGGGTTGACCAAAAAGTCAAAGTTTGACCGTGACGGGTCACAACGTCGACTTTACAAGTATGATGAAGGAATATGGAAATAATCTCCGAAAATAAAGTTTTATAAGCCGTAAATCCACCCTAGAAAAATCAAGCATACCGAAAAAGAATTAAGGGCAAAAAGGTCTCCGAAAAATTGGAGAAAGAGAGTTTTGGTCCAAAATTTACATGGAAGAATTTTTGGATCAAAATATAAAATAAGAATGCTCATCACAGTATTGGAAATAACTGTAGAGCGCGAAAGGAGCCGTGAAAGAACGAGACGGCCAAACAAGGTCTTGGAAGAGCTAGTGGAAGATGACATCAACTCTTGACATCACCCTCCACTAACTCAAGACTACAAATGGCAGCCCTCTACCCCCCATAAGTTCGGCCAACTAGAGGAAAAAGAAAGGAAAATTATTTTAGTGAGAGTAATTAAATGGTTTTTCAAGTCCAACCAAGCAAAGGACAACAACACCATGCCTATGACTCACTTTTTCTAGCCAAAGCTAGCCATGTGGGGCTGCTTTCCCCTCCATTAAAATCCGGCTGCACCCTCCCCCTCTCCTCATGAGTTTCGGCCAGCCAAAGACAAGCAAAAAGGAAAATAAAATTTAATGGGAACAAGACTAGACATAAAGTCATAAATCAAGGAAAAAGTTGAACCACTTTTGTCCATCAAGTCTAGTCACTTTTTGTTTAAAAAATGGACTAAATCTCTTGTCCATTCCACCCCCAAAATCCGGCTGCAACCACCCCATTTTCTCCCTTGGATTCGGCTGCACAATAAAGGAAGGAAAGAAAAGGAAACTAAGGACAACAAGGCATGACAAGGTGTGACATAAAGCCTTAATTTAAGGACAAGAAATCTCTCCATCTTCCACTCCACCAAGGATTGCCACATGCCCTCCTTTCCCTTCCCATTTTCGGCAGCCCACACCCTTATCCCTCCATCAAGTTTCGGCTACAAGAAAAAAAAAAAGAAAAGAAAGACAAGACAAAAAGTCTTGAATCAAGGGCAAGAAACCAACCACTAAGTCACATGACAAGTCCTCCCTTCCTTTGTGCTTTTGTGGGAAAAAGTGAGCCAAAAGCTCTCACTTTCTTGGATCATTCTCGGCAGCAAAGAGGAAGGAGAGAGAGAGAGTGAATCAAAGAGATTTTTGGAGTCTTCCATCTCCTTGGTGAGTTCGGTTTCTAGAGAGAAAGAGCAAAGAAAAGTGAGAAAAAGTTGGTGAGCTTTTGAGTGTGTTGACCGAGCAAGAGAAAGAGGAACAAGGAAGGAGAGAAGAAGGTAAGAGAAATTTTGGTTTTTCTCCTTATGATGCACGGTTTTTGGTTAGAAGCAAGAAGAGCTAACAACAAAAATTTTTGGATGCATTTTCATGAAGAAACCGTGGGCTAAGAGCAAGCCAAGGAAAGAAGGAAATCTTTGGATTTCAAAACCCTAACTTGGGTTGAGGTAAATCTCTTAAACCTCCTTAAATCTATGCTTTATTTAAGGTTTTTAATGATGATTTGGAATGATTTGTAAGGACATAAGTCCACCTTAATTTTCTGCCCTCATCTATGGTGTGTGTGTGCTTGATAAGGTTAGGTTGGTTGGCTGATTTTAATGCTTGATTGCTTTCAAATTTGTGCTTAAAAATGATGGATTTTCCATGCTAGAAAATAGGTTGTATGTCCCATAAGTTTAGGTCAAAGATCTGCCCTTGGCAGCCAAGAGAGCTTGCTAGACTTAGGGATGGATTTTGTGTTGATGGTATGTGATGATGCATGAGTTAGAACCATGTAACCCTAGTCTTTTTAATTTTCGGATTTGGTGTTGCATGAGTAGGATGAGATGGATTTATGGGTTTTAATGGGATGTTAGAAGCGCTGCTTGATGTTGTCTAAGCTCCCGATGTGATCAGTCGAGATAGATTCCGCGAATAGGACGTAAACCGAAGAGAGGAACCGAAACTGCCAATTCGGATTTGAATCTGGCCAGTTTCGGGAAATGGTAATTTCAAGGCCCTTAGAGGCCGAATGAGATAAAACTCAAAACACAAAAGTTGTTCGGAACAACTTTTCCTAGAGGACTGCGCACACAGAATCTCGAAATAAGGCTCCAAAGGCCTCCGTTTTACCCGAAACCCGTGGCTGAACCCTGGGACGTTCTCCACCCAGTTTTTCAGAGTTAACCCGTTTTCAAATAAAAACTGGTACTCATCTAGGCCGAACTAGATTTTGTGAAAGACACAAAAGTTTTAGCATTTTTCGATATCTACAACTTTCGTGAAGACAAGTTTTTCAGATTCCGAGCCGATTTTTAAACTGGGTGCGTTTTGTGAGAGACGCGCAGAGAGTCCGAAATCTAGCAAATGAGTCTCACGAAAATCTTTTCTAGAAAAATCATGAAGTGTTCTTAAATGATTATTTTAGCTTCGAAAACCATTCCAAAGATGGTTTCCGACCCCAAATGATTTTATGAAATATTTATTTCGAAAACCATGAATTTTAAGGGCTCGGGTTTGAAATTCACATTTTCCCAAAAAGTAAAGAAAAAGAGGGTTTCAACCAAACATTTCCAAGTTAAAGAAAATAATGAAATTGAAGCCAATGAATTTTCTAATTAAAGGGGTTAGAATTCTTACAAGCAAAATGAAGGATTTTTGGAAGATAATCACACAAGATTTTCCAAAAATAAGGAAGAGGAATTTTATAGTAAAATTGGTAAACAAGCCGATTACGAACGGTAACCGGATATTGTATCCGAGTTACAAACACAAGGATAACCAAGGGTTGACAAAAGGTTGACCCAAGGTTAAATAAGGTTAACCTTAAGGGTTACCCAACATTACCCTAAGGGATACCCACATGTATATTGGGCTAAGATTTAATGGGTTAAAGGAAATAACCCAATAACAAGGATATATGAGCAAAACCCAATAAGAGAACAAGGCTCTAACAAAAAAGGTTACCCAATGTAACCTCATAAGGACTTATCCAAGTTCAATAAAGAATGGGGATAAATATGGCCTAGATGGATATCATGAATAGGGGACATACAACCAAAAGTAAATGTGAGTGTTGGTAGGTCACTAACACCTTACGAAAGGATCCTGAACCTATATTTTTGGATATATCAGGAAAGTGAATTGCGGTTGCCGACGATTTAAGGAACGCGATTCTAAGGATACGGCACTAGAGGTAAATACAAACCTCACCTGCAGTATGAAAGCTAGTAAATTATGTTCAAATATGTGGTTTTCAAATATGCTGCAATATGTTGTGTGCTATATCTATGAATGCCATGTTTTATGAAAAGTGCTATTTTTGCGAAATGCCATATTTATAAAGATGCTATTTTCGTAAAATGCTATGTTATAAAAAAGTGCTATTTTTGTAAAAGATTATAAAAGTGCCATATTTGCAAAATGTCATGTTTATGAAAATGTCATGTTTGCAAATGCCATGAATGAAAAGAATGCCATGCCATGTTATTAATGAGATACAAAGTATGTAATCATGTAGTGACATCATATGGTATGTTCACTAAAGATAAATAACATGGTAAGAAATCACAAGTAAAGTGTCGTACCAACCCCCGCCAAGGTGGAGGATTTTTGTATACAAGTTATGGATTCACCCTCGCGCTGATGTAAGAGGGTGTAATCACTTGTGTTTCCTGGAGCAGTTAGGGACTTGCAACCCCATCTAACTGTGTCTGGAGGCGCGTTATATGTTAAAGGTACGTACATTATGGGGCCCATAAGAAAGGTAAGAAAGTTAAAAGAAATGCATAAATGGAACATAAATGGTTTACGCATATGCATATGATGATGTATGTTTTCATGATGTTTAAATGTTTTGTGAGATTATGTTTGTGCTTATTGGGCGAAAGCTCATCAAGTTATATTTCATACTGTATGTAAGAAACCCGCAGCTTAATGCTGGGCATTGTTGGAGCGGTGTGGCGGCAGACGAAGGCGGTATGGATACCACTACGCATGGTTTCCGCAAATCTTTTGATAAGTAAAGAAGTTTGTACAATTAAGTAGGTATGGTAAAGACAAATTATGCTTCACGGTATTTTGGAACTAAATACCTTAAGTAAACGTTTACTCAAGTAGTAATGATATATTACTGATGGCAAATGCTTTTATAAGTATGTTTCAAAAAAAAGAAAAAAAAATTTCCTAATTTTCAAGTAAGTAAGTAAGTAATCTAAGGAGTGACGGCCCTATGTAGTAAGGGGGCGTCACAGTTGCCGAGTGCGTCAGTCGAGCAGTTCAAGCCGAATATTGGGTCGGCCAGAACAAGGCCCAACGGGCTCAATTTTTCAAGGAAAAGAATGAGGAGAGGGCACTAGCCAGGCAGAATCAGACCAAGCCTGGCCAATCATCGCAGCAGAAGGGTCAAGGAGGACCTTCTGGCCGACGCGGCGGCAATAAGCCGTATGGCAACCCCCAGCAGAAAAGAAAGTGGAATGCTGGAGGGCAAGGGAGCCAACAGAATCCTCCCCAAAAGAAGAACGCCCCTGACAATAGTGGAACTCCCCCTTGCCAGAAATATGGGAGAAAGCACCCGGGAGACTGCCGTACCGGGACAAACCGCTGTTACCTGTGTGGCAAGGAAGGCCACTTTGCTAAGAATTGCAATGCAAATGTCCAGCACCAGCAAAATTATCAACGGGGTCAGGGAAGTCAGTTGCACGCTGTGCAGATGAAGCTCGATGGACCTGCAGTCTCTCAAGGCCGAGCTGAAGCTCCAGAACCGCAAGGACGCATCTATGCCTACACAAAGGAGGATGCTCAAGCTGGACCGTCTACGGTGGTGACAGGTCCGCTTCCTTTTGCCCAACAAGATGCTTATGTGTTGATTGATTCTGGAGTTGGGCATTCATTCACATCACCTAGGTTTGCTACGAAACTAGGTAGAGATAATGAGAAAATTGGAAGAACCTTTCGTACTGCATTACCCTCCGGGGAAATTTTGTTATCTGATTATTGGATACGCCACGTTCCAATAATCATATGCGGTAGAGAGATGTAAGTCAACCTGATCGTCATCGACTTATACGACTACGACGTTATCCTGGGTATGGACTTCCTGGGAAAGTACAACGCGGTTATCGACTGTCAGCGTCGTGCCGTTACGTTCAAGCCAGTTGGGGATAAGGAATTCATTTTTCGAGGATCGACCCCGAAACAGCCAAAGATGTTTATTTCGGCGCTAAAGGCTAGAAAGTTATTGGCAAATGTATGGATTTCTAGCCAACATGGTAGATAAGACGCTAGAGACCGAAGTAAGCCGAAGATGTATTGATAGTTAAGGAGTTTGTGGACGTTTTTCCTGAAGATCTACCAGGATTGCCACCAGAACGAGAAATCTCTTTTGAGATTGAGTTATTCCCAGGATCGGCACCAGTATCCAAGGCACCGTATAGGATGGCGCCTGCTGAACTTAAAGAATTACAAGTCCAGTTGAAGGAGCTCCTAGATAAGGGATTCATCAGACAAAGCTATTCACCGTGGGGAGCCCCGATGTTATTTGTTAAGAAGAAGGACGGCACTCTAAGAATGTGCATCGACTATCGGGAGTTGAACAAGATCACCATCAAGAACAAGTATCCGTTGCCCAGGATCGACGATCTGTTCGACCAACTAAAAGGAGCCTCAGTCTTTTCGAAGATTGATCTACGATCGGGATATCACCAGCTCTGAATCAAGGAAGGAGATGTTCCGAAAACGGCATTTCGCACCCGATATGGACACTACGAGTTCCTTGTGATGCCGTTCGGACTGACAAATGCACCAGCCGCCTTCATGGACCTAATGAATCGAGTATTTAAGGACTACCTAGACAAGTTTGTCATTGTCTTCATAGACGACATTCTAATCTATTCAAGGTCGAAAGAGGAGCACGAAGAGCATCTAAGGATTGCACTACGGATTTTGAAGCAAAACCAGCTTTACGCCAAGTTCTCCAAGTGCGAGTTTTGGTTGGAAAAGGTCCATTTCCTTGGACATGTAGTCTCAAAAGAAGGCATATCCGTAGATCCGGCTAAGATCGAGGCGGTAAGCAAGTGGCCAGCCCCAAAAAATGTCACCGAAGTGCGCATTCTCTGCGGCTATTACCGACGATTCGTCGAAGGATTTGCTAAGATCGCGGCGCCACTTACCGCACTCACGAGAAAAGGGAAGGCTTACGATGATGGACAGATAAGTGTGAAGAGCACTTCCAAGAGCTCAAAAGCAAGTTGACGAGCGCTCCAATCCTCACAATTCCAGTTGTGGAGGAAGAAAACTTCTGATTTACAGTCTCTTCAAGATAGGATTGGGAGCGTGCTTATGCAAAACGGAAAGGTGATTGCTATGCTTCGCGACAGCTCAAGGAACACGAGAAGAACTATCCGACGCATGATTTGGAGCTTGCGCGGTAGTATTTGCCTTAAAAATTTGGAGCACTACCTCTATGCACAAAATGCGAAGTGTACACGACCATCAGAGTTTGAAGTACATCTTCACACAAAAGGAGCTTAACATGAGGCAAAGAAGATGGCTGAATTGGTGTTAAGGACTACGACATAGATATCCGATACCATCCGGGAAGGCTAACAAGGTGGCCGATGCCCTTAGTCGGAAATCCTCTTCCTCAATGATGTCAATCAGGTCATTGACCGAGCCTCTTCAAAAAGAGCTAATGGAAGCCAAAATCGAGCTCATTACGGGAAGATTAGCTGCTCTAACCTTCCAGCCTACCATTTTAGATGGGATGAAAGAACATCAAGAAGCCGATGCCTCGCTGCTTAGAACGAAAAACGAGGTTCTATAAGGAAATGAGTCAAATTTCCACATATCCGATGAGGGTATACTATATCAAAAGGATAGACTATGCATCATCCTAATGAGAAAAAATTAAAGGAAAAGATCATGAAAGAAGCCACGAGACTCCTTTATTCCGTCCATCCCGGAGCCACAAAAATGTATAAGGACTTAAAGGAGAGCTTTTGGTGGCCCAAGAATGAAAGAACGACGTGCTACTTTTGTCAGTAAGTGCCTTACCTGTCAAAAGTAAAGCGGAACACCAACGTCCAGGAGGAGAACTGCAGAAAATCTCCATCCCAGAATGGAAATGGGACCAAGTGACGATGGATTTCGTGGTTGGGTCTACCTCGAACTCCTAGCGGCAACGACGCATTTGGGTATGGTCGTTGACCGATTGACAAAGTCGGCACACTTTATAGCCATCAAGCTCAGCTTCTCTGTGGAACAATTGGCAGAATTGTACGTGGCCCAGATCGTTCGCTATCATGGAATTCCGAAGACGATAATCTCGGATCGCGCGGTCGCTTTACTTCGAAATTTTGGAGAGCGTACATGAAGCAATGGGTACCAAGCTTTCGTTTAGTACAGCTTTTCACCCACAAACAGATGGACAATCAAAAGGACCATTCAAACCTTAGAAGACATGTTGCGAGCTTGCGTGATGGATTTCAAGGGAACTTGGGATAAGAAGCTTCCTTTGATTGAATTCTCGTACAACAACAGTTTTCACGCTTCAATTGGAATGGCTCCTTATGAAGCTTTATATGGAAGAAGATGCAGATCTCCAGTCCACTGGTACGAACAAGAGAAAAAGAGCTTGTATCTACGGACTTCATTCGAAGACCACGGAAAACGTGAAGCTCATACGACAAAGGATGGAGACTGCATTTAGCCGGCAAAAGAGTTATGCCGACAAGCGCCGAAGCCTCTCGAATTTCAAGTAGGAGACTTGGTTTTCCTCAAAGTCGCTCCATTTAAGGGAGTTATGCGATTCGGAAAGAAGGGGAAATTAAGCCCAAGGTATATAGGCCGTTCGAGATACTCGAAAGAGTTGGGAACGTAGCCTACAAGTTGGCTTACCCCAAGAATTAGCATATGTGCACAATGTGTTTCATGTATCAATGCTAAAGAAGTATGTTCCGGATCCCTCACACGTAATCGAGCATGAACCGATC